>JAHZMT010004255.1:0-14382 GCA_027743785.1 Sinhomidia bicolor
TTTGACAATCTTGAAGACAAACTTTAGTCGCTTCAAAACAACAGCGTCCACTTTGATTTGGGTCTCTGCTAAACTGTCCGAGTTGGCCATTTCGAACCCTTCTCAGTTATGCACTTTCATAAAAAATATAATCGTATAGGTTGTTGAAAAGATGGATTAGCCCTTGAATGGAAACTTTTCCAGTGACTGGACTCCAGTCACCCACAAGTTTTCTGTTTTCAAGCTAACTGAAACTCAAACTGCTTTAACTATATCACAAAACCAACCACACAAGCTATCAAAAACGACAACAGAAAACTACAAGTTGAAAACTTGTAAAAGCCTTTTCAATTTTAGATAAACAAAGTCATATTTAATATCAGATAACTGGAACTGGACCATGATGATCCAGAGTGCAAAAAGTGCTGCTCCATCCAGTCCATCCAGTCCATCCGGATTCCGGAATCCGGATCAGAGTCAAGAGTGCATGGACGTATTTACACAAAAGAGATTCCATACCCGCCATAGAATACAAAATCTGTATCAACAAGCTGTGCAGCGTAAGAAAATGCACCCTAATGTTCCCATTCCCATCGTCCCAAGTTGGGAGTCCCAACTCATGACGACGCTGCTGCTGCTGACTGGTGCATACATGTGGACCTGCATTAAACAAGGTTTATTTTGGACTTCTCAGTGTAATCAATCAATCACAACCACAACAAATAAATATATAACATTATCACATGATTGATAAAAGCGAGTTAAAAGGTTAATTTTTACCGACATGACATCAATCCATTCATTTGATTTTCACTCACAACAGGTACCTTACAACTTCATCTATATCTGTTAGGTAATGTAAGTCATGTGAACAAATTTTCGGTAGTAAGAAACCAACCGTTTTGGCGTCAATTCACAGACAAGAACCTTTGTAAATTAATACACTTGACATTTATACATTTTTCACGCACATAACGAGGTATTTTATCAGCCACATCAGCACAGCAATATTTAAAATTATAAATTGCAAATGTTCAAATATATGTAATATAAAAAATCTGTCATGTTAAACATATAGATTTCAAAGGATTGTCAGCCGTTTGCTTGACTTCAAAAGCCCTAAATCGAAAGTTTTTGAGACATGCCAAAATACGCAATTTCTTCGTTTGGGAGGCAATACGTCATTGATGAAGAGTTGGACGAGCTTCCCCTTGATTAGAAAGATATTCATGGTGGTTACTGCTCTTCTTGGATTGTTCAGTTTGCTCAGATTTCTTAGTCATTGGTACAAAATAACTTCCAGGAAAGATAAAACATGCAATTATCGTTCCCTGAATAGTTCCACCGTGCGAATAATATTGTGCTACCTCATCAGCCACATTATTCATTCCGTACACTTTGTCGACAACATTTACAGACCTGTAGATTATTTTGAGCCAAAATGGCTGTACGATCGTGTGCTCATTTCAGAGATGGAAATAACCTTCTTTGCAAATTTTCCTATTACTCTTGCCGGACTCCTAGTTATGGAAAGATTTACCACCGCCGTTTCCAAAAGAAATATGGTGCAAGCCGCAGATGCATGCAAACGCATATCATGGTATATATTTGGAAGCTTCCTAACGCTCGGTCACTACAGAACTGAACCACCTTGGAAATATTCGTTATCTACCACATTTACTATCGCTGGGGAAGGTGTTTTCACGCTCATCTTGGCGATTTGGATGTATCGTTATTACAAAACCATAAAACAACGCCAGCAAATGCCAGATGACTTGGAGGAAGAAGGCAACGATGATTATAATGCGGCATTAGGAAAGAACAGTTCGAAGGTGTTGTGATGAATTGATAACCATTTTGAAATTTAATAACTAATCTATTTATATCTAATCTACTACATATTTTATTCAAAACAGTCAATACAAAATTATAAATATTAAAACTAAAGCAATTCATTTCCACAACGTGTGAAAATGCAACGTGTTGCAACTTTTGTTAGTTTTATGAATATTCATGAAACTTTGTCATGCGAAGAGAGTGAAACATGAAGCATTGAAGCATACTCCACTAATCTAAATCCTTTTTTCCCTAAATATCTTTTTAAAACAAGACAAACATTTTAATATAACAAAGTCCATCATACCAATACCAATAATAATTTATTATCGTTTCATTGAAAATAATCAAATTTTTTTCGAGAATTGAAAATCATGAAAATTGAAATAAAGTAAAAAGTACAATACGATATTGTTAGAATTTTATTGGCCATGTCGCATTTTGCTACGTGTTGGCCACGACGATCTTGCGCTTTGTTGTTGCACTGCACTTGACTTTTTTCCACACCGTTTTGCTCGGTTCTCTTTTCATTTTTCTGCACCTTCATTGCCTTCATTTCACTTTTTACGTCTACGTGTGCCCTTTCTTCTGTAAGTACAGTACCACTACTCTACTGACTACTGTACATGAAATCATGCAATAAATAGAGAGATGAGATGGGTGAAAAATCAAGTGCTTCTCAGAGTAGTGTAGACGTGTAGACATGCACAAATGAACTGGGTAATAATAAAATACGGATGGACGGCAGAGAGACGGTGTGTTTGTTTTGCTTTGCTGCTGCTGCTTCTCTGTCCTGTCAACAGAGAAAGATGCATTTTTGTTCAGGGAACATCAAAATACTCAAGCTGATTTTTGTGTACTCAACTAACTAAGCCTATATTTATATAAACTTAACCTTTTGTGTAAACTTTTGTTTAGATTTAATTAGGAAGTAAGCTGTAATTTTTTTGTGTAGCTCTTGAAGACTGGTCGTTCTTAAAGTAATTTAATGTGGTGAAAAGAAAGTACTACATTTTAAGTCATTCAAGAAGTGTGCGTGGTGTGTGGTGGTGAATGCACTACTATATCAACTGTTTAAAGATGTCATCTGACTGAGAGGACTATTTTTTCTGGAGTTGGGAAAAACTTCTACTTTGGTTGACTAAACGATAGAATCAATGAATACGGTAATGTACTGGCAATTATTGCTGGATTTTTCACTATATAAATTTTATTTGGTGTGTGGTGAGGAGGTGAGGGTTCCGTTATTTGGGGCTTGAAATGTAAAATTTTAAAAATTGAAACCTTAAATAAAGAGAAAAGTTCTCTTTTGTACTTTCTTAGGCTAGTTTTGACAAATTTAAAGCATGTTCCAGTCCCTCGGATCACCAAGTTTTGCCAGTAGCTCTGAAAATGGTCAGCCACCCAAACAGAATGCCGTGAGTTCACGGTCATGGGTGTACGGTAGGAATTGCTCAATTAATGGAAATAAACACAATGTCGTGACAAATTTATTTGGAAGAGAGGTGCATGGAACACCTCTTTACAAGCTGGGAAACCCTTTTGGCGATAATGGTACCCCCGAAAGACTGAAAATGCCTATTGAAGATATTATACCTGCATGCGCTCTTGAAGCAGGGTAAGCAAAAAACTAATGTTGGGTTTCACAAACTTATTAATACACGAATTTGATAAATCAAAGAATTACGATAACATGTTCTGAAACTTTATACAACCGATTTTTAACTTTGTGCATAGGAATATCTTTATGGGGTTTACCAATTGTGGACGGTATTTGGTGTCTTATACATGTAGACCAACAGAACATTTTGGACCGTCAGTATTTGATTCAGATGCAAGCTATATGTATACCCTCCATATCTGGTTGTTTACGCCCTACTCAAAGATTAGAAAAGTGTCACAAGTGTGTCTTTTTGACAACAATGGAGTTTATGATAATAATTTACTGATTGAAATATCACAATGGGATATGGACGATGATCACCTTTTAGTTACGGGCCATAGGTACAAAACTGGCAAATTGAATTGAACATTATTCAGCATATTGTAAAATCAAATTGCAGACTTACTAATTGCTTTGATCGTTATTTTGTTTATCTTCTAATGTAGTGTAAATCCAGATACCGAAATCCATCATACCTTTTATTCCACCATAACCACCATTCCAGACACGAAAAATTGCCCAAACTGCGTTTATATGCATGATGATGAGCTTGAAGATGGTAAGGAGAAACAGTAATTCTTAATACCTTGAATTTTCCAATCAAGAGTGGGTTGTTACAAAATCTAATTTTAAAAACGCAATTGTTTTGTACTAGATATGGTGTTTAGCTCACGGTTGAGAACAAATTGTATTGTTCATGGATTGACACTACACATGAAACATGACCATGTACCTCCATTTCCAAAGCTAAATCCAGACGTGCAACTTAGATTCAAAGACACAATACTTCTTAACACGGGAAACGTTATCCACATGGTTTCATTTAGACTCATACGACCTTCACCTGTAAAGCAGGAGAATGTGGCGTTGGTACCTGCTGCAGGTGCAGGTGCAATGATTAGCACTACAAAAGTGCCCCTGCGATGTGATATTTGGTTTAAAATTCCAAACTTCAACTTGGGAGCACTAGCGGCTGTCAAAGCAGTTGGTCATGAATCTAGGATTAACGGAGAAGCAAATATAGTGTCTTTGAATGCACTGGATTCCCTATTATCAAATTTCCCTACTTCTTCCACCAGTAAACAGCCTGCACAACAACAGAACCAACAATCACATTTGTCAGAAACACACGTTGCTGGCCATCGCAGACTTTCACAGAGTTCAACTGATTCAGAATCCATATTTTCCCCCAAGTCCTCGTCAATGTGTGATTGTATGTCACCAATGTCTCCTCCATTTTTGAATAAACCGAGAAGTCCTCGCCAGAGTGATGGTACTTGTAATGCACAAATTAAAGGAGCCTCAAATATAAGCCCATCAAAACTTATGTTGCCGCCCCAAGAGAGAAAATTTTTCAAGAGGCGACTTTCCTCTCAATCTTTGGTATCTTCAACGAGTAGTGGCGTTTCCAGCAGTACAGACGATGTTCCAAATTCTGTAAAAGCTATTGAAGAAGTGACAAGCACAGACTCAAAAAGTCCACCAAGTCAGCCTCAATCGCCGTTTGATGTGTTTGAAATGCGTTTTGAAGACGTGGCAGTTGACAGACACTTGTCATCATTTAAGACGTTTAGAAAAAGAAGGTTGGCTGACAAAAAATATGAATTTAATGACGCTGATGTTTCTGCTGAAAATATAGTTCCCCTAAAAATGACACGACGGAACAAACCCAAGTATTCTAATCATCTTCAAGGAAATGTGACTAATCCAAGAAGCCCAAGAAATGAAAATGAAAACACTGCTGCTGGCAACGAGAGTCCACGTGGAACGTTTTCCGACGTACCTCATCCCAGATCTCCAAGGGCTTATCACATAATGTCACCAATTATGTCACCTAATTACAGTAGCAGTTACGACTCACCTGTTTCTGACGTCCTTCGTCCCCTAAATAATAATTTCTCAAAAGTGAAGCTGCCCGCGGCATCTCCAAATAATAATTTAAATGTGGGGGATTTAGAAGAAATGGGCAAGGGAAAGGACGATGATTTTTCAAAAGAGTTTAAAGATTTTCCTAGTCAATTTTCTATACAAGGACAGAAAAAATATGAGACGGCTGATATTCTAAACCATCCGCACATGAAACCAACGTTGTCTGTCAGTGTTAACTGTATTGCAAAGGTTTTGCGTAGCTACATACAGAAGGAAGACGACAACATGTCTGTTATCACGGACATTGAGGATGATTTCTGTCAAGGTTATCCATTTCCGGTTGCTCTTCCTCTTGAAGTCCATGGCGCAGGTTATCAGCAACTTCAGATGATTAGTAATTCCAAAGCGGAGAAATTCCAAGTGCCTGTGGTTCAAGTATTACAGCGTACTCTAGACATTGAGATGCTCTGTAATGAGGTCGCAAATTTGATATGCCTTGCATCTGATAAACATTACTGCTCATGTATGGATTTCGATCTCGCGTTCGCTGACGTATGTTTTCAATATCATCACATATTACCTTTGTCAAAAATTTATAATAACTTGAACATGTCGACAACAACAACATGACTAGAGTTTTTGAATGTTGGGAAATATTTTTAGGCGAACCCCGATAGAGGAACCGTAGTGGCAATTGTGGTTATGCTTGTCCAAGCTACTAATTTGAAAAGCAAAGGTCGTGTTGAAAAGTAAGCACAAATGAAACACCTTTTAGTCTAGTGTTTAGATGACAATTTTTAAATATTTGATATGATAATTTTGTTGTCGTAGGTCAAATGTATTCTACCATCATACAGATCCGCGTAAAAAGTATGAAGCTGTTTTTGTTTGTGAGTGGGTGCCTAGTTATGAACATTGTCGGATTTTGTATAAAAGTAATCTAAAAGAGCTGGATGTTGTGCCAGATCCCTGGCATCCAACGGAGAATATGGAAGCCACCCTAAAATTGCATTTAAAGATATTCTCTTCAAAAAAGACTCTTAGTAATTCACTTGCTGTGCATGACTGTACGTACATTATCCGCACAAAAATATTATGCTTTTACTCTTAGATTTTTCCTAAACTAAAAATTAAACACTTGCATTGATTTACAGGGCAATCGTTAGATGAGCTGGTTGACACGTATGGAATCGTTTCATTAATAAAGGATGAAGGATCGACTGATAAGACTGAACGAAGACTTACTGACTTTAATAACGTATTGTACGGAAATAATATTGACCTTGCCTCAATAACATCAACCACGACTGATAGTGATGATGAATGGGGCATGTGATATGATGAAAGAAATGAACAAATTGTTCATTAAATGTTCATGCAATAAATCCATACCCGTTTTAATTTCGAATGGGAGTTCGCCTTTAAATAAAGCGTTTCTGTCGTACACATCACTATGATGAAGTGGTGTGTGTTGAATCTGTATTAGAAAAATATTGTCTAGCTATAAAAAAATAAAATGAAAAATGAAATTTCACATTATTCCACACACACAAGTGTAAAATAATGTATTGTTATAAACTGTAAATCATATACTACTACGACGATCGTCCGCAATAATTTACAAAAGTACCCGGTTGTTTTGCTCATGGTTGTTCTATTTAAAATATGATTTGTATGCATCACAATAATAACTTTATAAATGGTACATTATTAAAATAAATTACTAGTACAGAATGTAGATTTAAAATAAAATCTTACCACACACGTAATTTTAAATACTCTATTCTCGCTTCTACATCTAAATGCAAACTTTAAATTTTATTTTACAAAATCATAAATGCCA
Organism: Sinhomidia bicolor; assembly: GCA_027743785.1. Classification (NCBI taxonomy): domain Eukaryota; kingdom Metazoa; phylum Arthropoda; class Collembola; order Entomobryomorpha; family Entomobryidae; genus Sinhomidia; species Sinhomidia bicolor. The sequence continues at coordinate 7,191 of JAHZMT010004255.1, forward strand.
TTTTTTAAATAGAAAAAGCACCCATTTCATTACACTCTAAGGCTAGTGTTTGTGAAGAAAATCCTGCATCAATTTTAGCATGTAACCTTTGTGTCATTCCATCATCCATGATCATGATTATACGATCAATTTTTTAACCCGTATTTTGTTTTGTTTCTAATAATTTTCGCCATTTGCATTTCTCTCTCGCTTACATACTTTCATCGTTTCGTTTCATCCTTTTCATCGACACAGTAAACAAAGAAAAACGCAGTGCTTCTCATTTCTCCTCTATCGTCTGTACAGATACATAGGCTATAGGACAGGACAAGCATCATTCAATGCGAAACCAATGTTGTTGTTATGTGGTATGTGGTGTTGTAAATAACACAAAAAACAGCACATACCACTACAACCTACAATCAGCTGTCCAATGGATTTGCTTGTGGGAGTTTTGATCCAAATATTTAGCATGATAAAAAATGGTCATCTATCCATATAAAAAAGCTACCTACTATACTATAATCTACCTACTTGATTTCATGGTATATAATATGCAATGCTACATATAGGTTATATATTATATCATATACCATCCACCATCCACCAATACCAATAAATAACGCCTTTTCTCTGCGTTCGCCCGTTCTTTTTCTCCCTTTTTTCCTAAATAAAAAGTTATATTTTTTAAATAATAATATCATCTCTCTTCAACTCCTCTTTTTTTAATGCGCTGCTGCTGCTTACTGAGAGTGACGATGATAATGATCTGATATTCTCTTTTTCTGTGTGATATATTATTATGCATGCACCTCTTTGAAAAAGTGCACAGACTGAGCTGAGAGTATGTACAGAGAGAAAGAAGAACGTGTGTGTTGTTGAGTGTTGTCGATCGAATAATATACATTGGAAATTGGAATATGACTAAATATGAGTATAGCAGGAGCAGTTGTAGTAGTTGTGGTGGTGGAAGTGTTGTTGGAAACTTGGATGGATGGATAAAAAGGGGGTAATAAAGGGTGTTGATGAACAATAAAAAGAGTGTAGAAAATACACTTGACTACATGACAAGAAGAAAAAAAAGTGTAAGAAAGGGGCTGGCTGGCTGACTGACTGGCTGAGAGTTTGAATGAATGAGAGTATGTGTAATGTGTGTAGTGCAGTTTTTTTTCAGAACTTTTTTTANGGTGTTGATGAACAATAAAAAGAGTGTAGAAAATACACTTGACTACATGACAAGAAGAAAAAAAAGTGTAAGAAAGGGGCTGGCTGGCTGACTGACTGGCTGAGAGTTTGAATGAATGAGTATGTGTAATGTGTGTAGTGCAGTTTTTTTTCAGAACTTTTTTTAACGTGCAGAAAGCAGCAGCGGATGGAACAGTTAGCTTAGCAGTCAGTAAGTAAGTAAGTAAGTAGTAAAGTTGTTGGCAGTGTGTTGTATTTATAAAAAACGTCGTTTGTTTGGAATGGATTTTTTTGATGGTAAAAAATAAGTAGTGCTGCTGCTGCTGGCTGACTGTTGTGGTTGTAGTAGTAGCCTCTTCTTGTCTTTCTTGTTGTTTGTATTATTATTATTATTCAAATGTTCATCAAGGTTATGCTATTATTAAATACGAACAAATTCCAGTGCTGCTGCTGAGAGAACCTTATCATCAGCATCGTTCTTCTACCTACCAACAACAGCAGAGAGACAGAGAGTAGAGCAGCAGCAAGAAACGAAACGAGCCCAAAATCTGTGCAGCGACCGTGTAGAAATATTTGCATAATATTATATTTTTATTTAGTGGAAAAACGTGTGTAAAAATGCAGAAAACACAACGACGACGACGTAATGATGATGAAATGAGTGTTGCGTGTGTAAATAATAAATAACGTTAGAAGGAGCATTTAGAAAAATACAGCATCAATTTTGTGTAGTGTATATGTATGTGGTGGTGGAATTGGTGACATAAATTAGACACATCAGTGGAAGATAATAATGTGTGAGACAATCGGCATAAATTGTTCTTGTCATGTGGAAGGTTTTTAGAAAGTAAGTTGATGAGATTAGAGTACTACTAATCAGTGAAAAGTGGAGGAATTCGTGGTGGTGAGCATGGAATTCAAAGGAGCAGCTTGTTTTCTTTGGGCATAATGTTATTTTTGGCAAATTTTCTATTGACCTCTTTTGGGAATTATTGTAGTTGGATGTTACCAAACTGAAATTATTATTGGGGCAGTGGGCTTATTAAGAAAATGTAGGAAATACGGTCAAGTATAGTTAATTATTACAAATTTGCAAACTATTGTCAGCAATATTATTAATTTTTATAATGTTATAATTTCTGTAGTATTCCAGATAATTTGAACATTTGAAGTGGCAGAATTAAGCACCGATGCTTTACTGCAAAAGGAGGACGGACAATGTACGAAGAAATCTAGATTGATATCTCTGTTTGTTACGGTTACACACACAGCTAAATTTCGACTATATTTTAGTTTTAAAATACAAATACGTGTAAATACCAACGAAGGCGGTTAAGCTTGGGTAATCAATCAAGCTCAAACTCGATTGGCGTAAAGCAAAATGCAAAAGGGCTGAAGGTTGAGAAAATGTCCAGTGAAGTGGAAAAGGTGAATCATAGTCATCATCACCACCCTCACTATCATTATGAACCAGCGCAAATAGCGGACTTCCACAGTAAAGATAGTGCCGAGGAAGATGAATATCTTGGAGAAAGGGAGGGCGATGCTAACATTGTTAATTGGAAGACAGATGAGGAAGAGGAAATGGAAGAGGTGAAAAAGTATTATCCAAATCCCTCTGAAACTGGAGAAGGAAATGAATTTGTCGAGTTGGCACATCGGCCGGTTCGGTGGCTTGATGCAGACGAAATTTCGCTAGATATGCAAGATGAGTTTGGGGATCCAGCAGATGATTGGAATGTTCCAGCTCCCCATCCTTTATTTTTTCAGCGTTTAGACTCGGAAGAGGTGGTATATAAAGTTCAGAAGAAGAAGTGCAAATTTATTGGTAAATATGTAATGGGCGATCTTCTTGGCGAAGGCAGTTACGGGAAAGTAAAAGAAGCCCTTGATTCAGAAACACTAGTCCGACGGTAAAAATCCAACTACTATGAATCTGTGATAATTGATTGTATATTATAATATACTTTTTTGAAAAGTATACTAAATCAAGTTTGAATATGTTTTTATAACATTTTTATCAATTTACCATGCTTTTATATATTTTATTTAATTTTTTGAAAAATAAATAAATTGTATATTTAATTTATTCTAGGTATTTCACGCAGCTAGTAGAGGGGTTAGAGTATTTACATAGTCAAGGTATAGTGCATAAGGATATTAAACCTGGCAATTTGTTAGTGACTCTCGATGAGAAGCTCAAAATTACCGATTTTGGTGTCGCAGAGGTAGGTCACTCTGCAGAAAATAACTTTGTACTTTAAAAGTATATTTAAATTTAAATAGATTGGTAATCTGTACGCTTCATTTGATAAAAATTACTAGGCCATTGATCCTTACGCCCCTGATGACACTTGCCATACATCACAAGGTTCTCCTGTGTTCCAACCTCCCGAAGTTGCAAACGGCGAATGCTTTTCAGGGTTTAAATTAGACGTTTGGAGTTCGGGCGTTACTTTGTAAGAAAAACCTCTGCTATGCTAAAAAATTAAAAAATCTATGCTATGCATCAAAGAAAGTAAAGATAGATTACTTGATTAATTTGAACCATATTCTTAGGTTTAATATGACGACCGGGAAATATCCTTTCGAGGGTGACACAGTATTTCTTTTGTTTGAGAACATAGCCAAAGGTGACTTCACAATTCCTGAAAACGTGGACCCACTTTTAGCTACCCTCATTAAGGGCATGTTGGAAATTGATCCTGAGAGACGAGTATCAATTCAAGATATTCGTAGAGACGCGTAAGAATGTTTAAACGAAAACATATTTTCCTATTGTTGTAAACGTCATTGGCTTGAACAATTAATTAATAATTATTTTCTTATTACTAAGGTGGTTTCGTAAACACCATCCTGTAATTGAGAGAGAACGGATATGTGTTCCACCTGAACGAAGAAAAATTAGTGCGCTTCCATACATTGAATCTTATCTCAAGGGTTCCAGTGAAGATTTTCTTGAAGAGCAATACATTACTGCAACAGAACGGGACTTCCAATTTTTACAGCATTTTGGTAATTAGTTGCTTAAAAAATCACTCTTACTTCAGTTTTTTAATCAGTTTTTTATGACTTCTGATGAATTTTCAGAAGAAAAAGGTGGCGAAGGGACTGAAAGCACATCGAACGCCGCGACCTCGGGATCCTTGAGACGCAAGTTGTTTAAACCAAAAAGTAACAATGTAAACGGAATGCCTGCCAGCAGCTCTGCAAATGACGAAAGCTCAAACAATGGTACACCTTCGCACGTGGCTCGACAATCCGTGTGGAGACGTTCTTTACACTGCATTCGAAAATTTCCCATCTGTCGACAAACATAGCTGTGACTGAAGTGTGAAATTAAATAGTATAATTATTATGTACATAAATGATATTTAGATTCGCAATCATTTGTTAAAAATTTTGACAGTGAACGTGTAACACTGATTTTTTCAGAACCAAAAAAAGCACCGCACAAGTTTTAAGAAATTTTTCGTCTAAATAATTTAATTTCTGTATGGAAATGGTTAATACGAGCTTTACAAGAGAATCTCTTGATTACTCACGTACTGAATGGCGTGATTATTGGCAGAATGTTGTTTGCTTTGCTCAGAAGTTAACCAGGAAAGTTCACAGTCAGAAAGGTGTGCAGCAAAAAAATCACGAGATATTTACATAGATTATCAGTTGTAAGAAAGCAGTCGGAGTAAGTAGCAGTACCTTATGAGTTAATAAACGTCAGGGAATTATAAAGTGGCGACTAGCTACTTTACTGTATAAATATAAATACGATAGCTATTATTTATTAAGTAATTCAAGAACTTTGGAAATATGGTACAAACAAAAACCAATTCTTTTCCTTGAACAAGCAAACAGATTGTCTGCATAAGTGATTTTCTCATGTAAACTTGCAGTTTTGTGTCATATATGTTGTCATTTGGTTACACACAATTGTGTTATTTCAATATTGTTATATTTTGTCTTTATTAGTTAAATAAAATATTTAGTAAGCAATGCAATTAAACCAACAACGCCATTATTATTATTATATAGTATGTAATATTTATATTCGTACAAAAAAATATATTGTATCCCAATAGAAGAGACCCACCTAACGAAAAAGTAAGCGATTAAACAAGTAGTGATAGGAAGGACTGTTATCATTAGCGTCTTATTTTATTATTTATTTTCCCGCTACAACAAAAATGTGCAAGGTAGAAAATAAAACAAACAAGTGTAGTGATAGGAAGGACTGTTATCATTAGCGTCTTATTTTATTATTTATTTTCCCGCTACAACAAAAATGTGCAAGGTAGAAAATAAAACTAGACTCATTAATACATACCTAATTAATTACTGTAAATCATGTAGGATTAAGGCTTTAATTGAAAATCTTTTCCTATAGACTTTTTCATCTATCGAGAAGGCACGAAATTTCTGAGATGAAATAACTTAACGGAGCGTTTATTTCTTATTAACTACGAACGGTGCTGATCATAATGACTGACCATTCATTCACTATTATTATACAATATGATATTTAGGAGATGTTAATAATAAATATTGTCATAATAAAACCCAAATTATATCGTACAATTCATCTATGCTTGCATCGCAGCGAAACAATGTCGATTTATTAATTCCCATGTCCAGTTGCATCAAGAAGAAGTTTACAGTAAAGTGTGTGCGTTTTAATGTGTGCAATAATATATTTCACTTAAACATAATAAGTGTAGTTATTCTTGGTTATTCCAAACCGTAGATTTTTTTACCCATTTGCAATTTTTCCAAATCAACCTTTTTGTTCATTTACATTCTTTGCTCAATTTAAAAAAATCATTATTACAGCATTTAACCACTTTAGTTTTCAAACAATACAAATGTCGAGCAACTAATCTTTATTCATTGCGAAATATTTTCTTAAAGAGACCACCCTACTGGCACAGGAAATAACGTATTATTTCATTTCATTCCACATGCAGAGGATTTTCAGTAGCAGGTTGCTCACTATTTGATGCTGATACTGATATGATATTATTGAAGGCAAATGAACAAAGCGGAAAATGCTCAAATTGTATTCTTGTTTCACGCTTGTACGTAGGTGGTTGCAAATTGCAATAAAGAAATCATCATAATAATGATATGACTGCATGTTTGATCATCTTACATTTTAATATGATGTATGTACGCAATTGCGCATGTACCTAGTTTATTTGGATAAAAGCACATTTATCATGAAAATATGAATTCAAAAATGGTTGATAATAAAAAGACATACAAAAGCATACAACAGTCGCGTTTGACGTAATTTTTTAACTTTAAGTTTAATACGTTTGTGGGCTAAAGTTAAAAGAAGTTAAGCATTAAAAAGACAAACTGAATGTATTAAATGCAATGAATGGTTTTGTTTGTGTGTGCAATACAGCCACTATACGATAAGCACATGCTTCTGTTGCCTCTTTTTAGTAAAAACAGTCCTGTGCACGGTGCAGCGTCTTCATTGTTGCAGTTTTGAAGTTAACAGTAAGCAATAGTAAATAGGACAGAGTGGCCTGTTATTGTGAGGTAAAAGGGAAGAGCAAAAAGTCGGCAAGTTCTCTGTCACACATTTAGCACTAACTCGAGAGGAGATGCTTGTGAGCACCAAACAGTTTTATTACTAATTTATCTGCGGCAACGCTAGTGCAGCGTCAGGCGAGAACAATATCGGTGAAATCATTGAAGCTACTTCCTTCCACCTCATGAATCCCATAAATACGATTTTGTTTCAAACGCAAGTGGTCGTGCGTGGAGTTCTTATTTAATTTACCCAAAGTGCATTCTGTGTGACGATGGAATTCCCATGGGTCGTCTTGAAGTCTACAAAGTGACACAAACTTGTTAAATTGACAAATTTATGGTGCTCAAAGGAAGCTTCACAAATTTAGAAATTATTTTATTCAACTTCATGTTGTTGGAATCTGGGCATTCACAAATTATTTTTTGATAAAAGCTTATGATATTTGTCGGCATTTGTGATTTTTGGAAAAGAGATTCTGTCAATGGCTCG
>JAHZMT010004256.1:0-16725 GCA_027743785.1 Sinhomidia bicolor
AAAAAAATATGTAATCATGTTTCCAATTTTCACATAAAGAATCTAATGACAAGATACATATCCAATTTATACGGAGAATGTGTACTTTACACAGCCATAATTTTGTTTTTGAAGTTTTTAATGAATGCTGCTGATACAGCTAGACTAGACCAATCTGCTAAAAGTCTTGCTTCGCCCCAACAATTCCAACTAAATGAAAACTTTACTTATCATCAGTTTTTAAGAACTTTATTCCAACGATTTTATGCACAAACGACTTAACTGATAAGCTCCATTCGAATAAAAGTTCACTGACTTTTATTGACTTGCCAGTTAGTCAACAAAATCTTAAATTTGTTCCCACTATAGAACTACGTTTATGCAAAATAGTGAAAGAGGCAGAATGCTGATTTCAATTTTATTCAACTTGTACTCACTGATGTTACAGCTCTGCTCACCCAATTTGTTAAACTTTTTTGTCACATCTCAACCGGAGAAAAAAAAGTTTTTTCCTTGTGGTTTTCTGCAACAACGTTTCGAGAACAAGGTAGAAACCAGAGACAGTGTTTCTGTTGTTATGTCTTTGCTTTGCCCTCTTATTTTTCCTATTCAGCGTAGTCAGTGTGCTTGTAAATATGTTTCACTGACTCATTTATATAGTTTTGGTCTTTTCATTTTTGGGTGAAACACACAACACACAACTGCGTACTAAGGCAATAGAGAGAGAGAGAGAGAGATGAGTCGGTTTGCAAATTGCATTTCATGGTCCTATGATCAAGTTAGAATTAGTGAGTAATGAAACAAGTACTGCCTGCTGACGTTGGCAAATTTCCCCCCGTCTGTTTGCCGTCATTGTGTTGAGGTAGCGGTTCCACTAACATGTTATGGTTTTGTAAAAAAAATGATGGCATCCTCCAAACCCACTCTGTACGTATAATATGAACCCTTTTCTTAATGAAGAGAGAAGTAGAGCTTGGTAATATGAACATAAAATGAAATTCTCATTTGCTCACCGTAATATTAACAATACTAGCTAGCACAAAAAGATAATAATTGCAATCTGTAGAAATGATAGTTCAGTAGTCCATTCAGTCCCGCAAGGAACGAGAGATCTTCTGGGTGAGCTTGGAAATATTGAAAAGAAAAGACCAACGTTATTACGACGTTAGTAAAACTATTTTTTTCAAAGGAAGACTTTGAGCAAACGGGAAAGTGGTAGTAGCAGTAGTAAGTCTACCACTCATTAAGTGCTTAACAAAATTATATTAGTTAATAACATTACGTTCTTCGTCCTTTCCTCTTCTTCTTCAGTTGTCCTTAATCAAATGTAAATTTTCATTTATTATGTTGCCAAATGGCAATTCACGTACAGATAAATAAATAAAATGATGATAAAGTTGCTGAAACTCCATTTTTTGCACTTAATATTTTGTCAAACTAGATAGGAAAAAGAAATGCGAAATTAATCGTATTCCACAATCTATGCGTGCACACGCGATGTGCGGAAAACTGCACAAGCCTGCCTTTTTTCTCTAAATCATGTAGTACTACTTCGTCTTGTGTGTATACATGGTCTATTTTAGTACAATAAATAAATGTACAGGAAGCTTGTGGTAAATCTCTATTCAATACACAAAAGGCTACATTGTTTTCAACCACGCTGGCCTTATACAGTCAGGCCCCGAAGAAAGCTTTTACTTTCACTATGTTAATCTAAGCTGAAACTCACTTTCCTTTGATCTTTCTTAAAGCAGTGCAAATGAAATGTGAATGTAAAAAGGGGTTTTACAGAAGAGAACGATGAAGGTACACACAAACCTACGTAGATACATGTGCACAGTCCCTTTGATAAATTTAGTATTCATAGTGCAGTCGTCTTCTGTTTGAGTTATAACAACAGCACACTGTACACAAATAGGCTGTAAATTTAGTAGAACCCACAATCTACGGCAGAAAATCTACAGCCTCGAAATAAGCAGGCCATCAGAGTCAATGGAAGTAGAAATGGGGAAGAAGGAGAAGAATGAACAACGAAAGCAATTATGATGACTGGTGCGTCCCTATGCATGAAGTTCTGTGCTAAGCTGAAATAGGTTGCATGCTTCCTTCGGAAGTTAGGGCATTATGTCATTTTCCGGTGCGATTTCTTTGTAACACTGCAGCAACTATACAAACTCTTTCTCTCTCTCTCTCTCTCTTTGGGATGAACGTGCACAAACACAAAACGTTGTCGACGGGTATTTTGCATACTCAAAATTCTCACCAGTTCCATAAATAGTTATTCACTCATATGAAACTCGTCGTCGTCATCACTGGGCTTTTGTTGAAAACCCGAAAGCCAAACTTTTGGTCTTTTTAAGCAAATTCCTTTTCCATATCTTCAAAAGAATAACATTCAACTGGTCTTTTTATTGTGCTTTGACGACTATTAGTTTTTTTTAATAACAAAAAGGTAGTAAGGAAACTTCAGAAAATATGTATTGGAGAAAAGAGCAGTTTTCTCGTTTTTCGTCATGTTCAGATTCGTATGCAAATGCTCAGGTATGTGCCAAATTCAAAATTTCTGAAATTCCACAACCAAAAAAACTTTCTTTCATCAATAGGCCGTGTCAGCATACAACATAACGTTGCTGTTATAAATGCATAATCAACAATCCGATGCTATTTCATCCCGAGCACATTCATAGCATTCATCTCTGTTTTGCTATATAAAAATATTAAATTTTAGTATATTTTTGAACATTCAAAGCATCTCAACAACAATACAACAAAATTAACATTATTGAGTAAAATGCCTTTCTCTTTTTTCACCGGATCCACTGTTGAGATAGCCAAGAAAATAATGGCGACGACTTTGCAATCTTTTCCCTCACAGCTTTCAAAAGTTCTCTTACTTTTCATTTGTACTACTATTCACTGCATTTTGTAGTAGTTTCATAAGAAGGTATGTAAGCGAAAAGAGAAAAGACTACTTCAAAAGTATTGAGGTTTACCAACCTGTACAAATACCAGACCAAAAACCACGACTCGGTAGAGAAAGTTAGACAGAAGGTTTTTTTCCAAGTATATTTGAGTTTCATTTATGGGAAAAGTATTCGTGTTATGTAGATAAATATGTAGTGTTGATTTGCATTTTCCATGCAGGCAAGTGAGAAAGCTACATCCCCCTTGACACAGAAGCGGTGCAGTCTGCCTGGACCCGGAGGATCCCTTAACTTGTACTCAACTCATCAACAACGCCGACTCTCTGAGCGTGGTCTTATGATCTACAAACCAAACAAACCTGATATCGACCTGATTCGTGACTTTACGAATGCAAACCAGAGAAAGCATTCCACACCAAATTTTACTTTGTATCCTGGTGGCGCTGCAAATCCCGGTCCCTCATGTTCATCAGGAGCCGTTGGAGGCTTGAAATACGCTCAGGGCACATTCGGATCATTGAGCCAACTTAACCGGAATTTTCATGGGCCATCATCAGCCGGCCCATCGCCTACTGCATACCGACGAAATTCTTCGCTGGCTTCCTTCTCCTCCTATACGGCTTCGTCTGGTGCTGGTGGTTCAACGTCGTCGGATAGTGTGATGGTGCTGATGGGAGCTGGAAATGCTGGCAATAATACTAATATAAACGGTAATGACTAATGATAAAACATTTAATATTGCCTATCTTGATATATTGAACAGAACAAAGAGCAACAACACAGCACGCGGTGGCTCGGCATGAATAAATACCACTAAAAATAACAATAATAATTCGCTTCCACCTAACTGGCTCAATATTATATAAATCTTCCAGGCTCATGCAACTCCTCAATATCGCCGTCATCATCCACAGCAGTGGGGGGCTCAGCAAGGAAAGTTAGAATTAGAATACAGAAGAACCCGGGAGCTGCCACGGAAAAATATGTAGAACTTCATTCGGTAAGTTTAATCTTTTTCCTCTTGTTCTACTTCTACTACGCTTTTACAACATGGCATTGCGTAGTTGCTGTTGTTATTGTAAGTTGTAGTCTGTTATTTTTTGCACGTAATATGGCAATATTGTGGCCCAAGAAGCAGCAATCTAGTGGCAGAGACAGGAGATGCCAAGCACAATATTCTATATAAAAACCTAATATTGTAGCTTTCGCAATTCACAACATAATCAACTTATCCTCGCAGAGAATTAAAGCACATGGCACAAAGTAAAAAGAGTAGTAGATATCATCGTAGCCAGTGAAGATATTGAATATAAGAAACATGATATTCAATGTAAAGTGAACTAACAGCATAAGCCACATTTTACATTAACTGGAAATAACGGTTACTCCACAGAATGTTATCATTATTATTATTACATTTTGCAAGTGGAAGTGTATTGGTTCACTTAAGGCATTACATCAAATTTGATATATGTTGTGATAAATGCGAAAGAAGAGAGAGGGGAGAGGCAAAGACGAATGATGATTCGTTTTTCTTTGACAGAGCACAGAAGGCTCTCATCGCTGATGACGATTAGGATGATGATGATGATGATGGGATGGAATTTATGAACATATTTTCTGCTCACTCATTTCGCCTATTATTATTATGGTGGCGGCGGTGTGTGTGGTGGCATCAACCCATCAAGTCAAATTCGTTTTTCGTATTGTTCACGGACGTGCTTACTTTATGATGAATATACACCTCTATACTATCAGGCTTTGGCTCTGTGCTCAACCAAAATGTTGCTTTTCACAATTCCCCTCCCGTCTGACTCTGAAAATTAAGTCAACCGAAAATAGCACTCATGCATATGAAATGTACACATGAATAGACCGTCATAAAAAACCTTTTATACAGCCAACTATACACAAAGGCATTATTAGAACTTTTTAGGTACTCTAGACAATTTATATTACAACAGAGAAGAGTGATGGGGTTAATTATTTTGCAATTGTTATCTTTTTTCATAATGACACCACCACCACCACATCATGAGAAACAATTACTTTTAAAGGTGCAATAATAGTTCTGACGGAACTAAATGACACCACCACCACCACATCATGAGAAACAATTACTTTTAAAGGTGCAATAGTTCTGACGGAACTTGCACCTATCATATCATGTTTGTCATTTTATCCTCCAAAAAACCGTACATAGCAAAATAGGCATTGGAAATTTGCAATGGCATTTTTGTAATAGTAATATAACGGTTTTTAAAAGTGGTAGAAACTATTTTCGTAAAAAAATGTATATAGCTGTGTTTATATAGATGGCATATCAAGGAGAGAGTATTTAGCAGAGTAAAAAAAAGAGTGAACAAGGTTGGTGAGGTATGAGGTATTATGGTGTTCCATTAATTTTCAATCCCCTTTTTATCCTTACCGACAGACAGGTTCTCAATTTTGTGAATCCACGAACAAGCTCAATATGCTACGCTGATACTTTTAGAGGTTTCTTTTTCTAACACCGAGAATGTAGGATAACTACGTAAATATAACTTGCTTATTTACATAAGGGAAAAATTCAAATAATGTTGGCTCTCTATCTATCCGTCAGAGTTTGAGAAAACGAAACTTCAATTTATATGCGTTCAGAATGGATCGAAATGTTTTTTGCTTAGCAAGTCTTTTGTTGGACGTCCACCATCAAAAAATCGTCGATAACAGTGCAGACTTTCTAGGAATGCCGAAGCTATAATAACTTTTCATCATGATCTAGATCATCCGATGATTGACCATTCTAAATCCAGAATGCAGCCAAAGTAGAGATACAATTTTGACCATCAGTTTTTTAAATGGTTTGGTTGGCAATAGCTCATGTATATCATTACATCAGCAATTTACTTTTTTTCCATTCGCAGTGAATGTTCAAGTTATTTTTCTCAATCCAACCAGCAAGCAACCTTGGGTTTTGGCTGGTTGAATGTGTAGTAGTAGTAGTGGTAGTGGTGGTGGTGGTGGGAGATATTTGATATTTCTGAATGGTAAGACTAACAGACAGAAAAGTTGAAATTCTTTGTTTGCCAACGGTAGACTTCCTCAATTACACTTTGAATTTCATATGAGCATATTTGCACATAGGCATATAGGTTAAATAAAGTATAGTGCATTGTACAATAACAGATTCGGAGGTGATACGCTGAAACTATCTTTTTGGTACAGTATATATAAATATTATGGTGTTTCCAATGGAGTGGATGAATGAAATTGAATTTGCAAGTAAATTGAAATCAAGCTCTCAATCTCTTATTTTTACCTTCTCTTCATTTCCCTTCCTTATTCTGCCGCTCCACTGACGAAAGCACGAGGAGGAGAGAAAGACAGTATAAAAAACGGAATGCTTCATGAATGAGCATTATATTCTCCGACTAACTCAACATTCATATCAACTTTACTCGTCTTGTTAAAGTACATTGTAGAGAGATGACATGATACGTTCTTGCCACTAGGTTCCTTACAAAGCCCAATAGTTGTCCAACGGCACTAGTACCAACAGCAACACTAGAGGCTCTGAGATATTGAATAGAATAGTAAAAAATATTCTCAGTATTATCATGACTATGACATATTACATATGCAGGAAGCTAGGGACATATCAGGAAAATCAATTGCATGATAGGTAAATTCGTCTTCGAAAAAGTTGGAAGGAAAAGGATCCAGTATTTTTTTTCTCCTGAAACCCTACTTGCTACATGCTCATTTTGACTTAAGAAGGCTCACGCAAGAGATATTAGATAAAAGAGAGAATGTACAGGAGGAGGAAAGAAAAGAAAGACTTAAAAATAATGTGCTTGTTCGATCTTGTGCTGCTGCCACCGCCTTTGAACATGCACATTCATGCGTTGATAAAGATATAATATTAGTAGTGTATAGTATAGCTGACTTTTATTATTATTATTATTATTATAGAATGTAGTTTCCTTTTCATACATTTTATTTTTATTCCTGTTATTTATGGCGCAGATTGGAAAGAAAGCGGCCTCTGTAGATCATGGAGATGATGGAGGCGGGTTGGATGGAGACGAGATGACTGAAAACGAACGAAGTTTATTTTTAAGAAGTCCTCTTTTCGACTCACGTCGTTTCTCTGACTCAGCTGTATGTCGTGGGCAAATAAATACACCTGCAATAACCTTTAGTTTAACTCCTGATACAGGCGATGGTGGTGACGGAAATGAATGCAATAACCCCGGAATATTACGACGTTCTTCTGATTCAGGAGTAGGCATTGTTTTAAGCACCGGAGATCTAGAGACACTAAAATGTCTCACATCCTCTGCCCAAGAAATCAGTAGTACTGGAACGTCCGACCAAACTGAAGGAGGAGGAGATGCTTCACCTACAAATTTGGGTAATAAATTATGTCTTTTCGTGTAATAAAACTTGGTGAAAGTGTTTTAGAAACAAGTTTACGTGAAAAGTTGGTCCATTAAGTGTGGAAAATATGTAGCGTCATGCAGCGCTTCGCTTTTGAAAATGCCTGCGTGTTTACACCTTTTCATTTTCCAAGAAGCTAAAGTACAATTGTTGTAATAGAATTCTAAAGTCGTAAAATGGAATGATCGCGCTCAAAGTGGCGGTCCTTGAAAACAGAGAGACGTATTAAATTTTATGCGTGTGGGAAGAAGNAATTCTAAAGTCGTAAAATGGAATGATCGCGCTCAAAGTGGCGGTCCTTGAAAACAGAGAGACGTATTAAATTTTATGCGTGTGGGAAGAAGATGCTTCTATAATGGAAAATGTACATACATGGCAAAGTGCTTTTTGATTATCCAATTTGAAGCGATCGGAAATTATTTCAGAGGACGCTTTCATGCAATTGGATCTCTATTTGAAAGACGTTTGTAGGAATTATGTAAATTGGGTGGTAAATACAAACATATCAAGGAAGCATAGTATTTATTATTACTTGATCTAAGGAAATATGACATCAAATGTAATAATAGTACCTAAGATCACTCAAAATATAGTCAGTTATTCTAAGACGATCGTTTAATTCCATTTCACAGAAGAATGTACAAGGCTAAGCGTAAATAGTAAAACTATAATAGTATAGCCAACACACACTTATAATACGTGAAGTGTGACCTTCATATCTCATTTCACCCGTAATGGCAAATAATTTTATTAAACACAGCTTTCCTTTCATCAAACAAAGTTACCAGTTTCGAGATGGAGAGCAAAACTCATGAAAATTGAAAGAAAATATACACTTCCATTTCTCTCTGCTTTTTCCCTGCTGGTAAACAAACTTTGAAATATAGGTCACGATCATAAGTTAAATAAATTGTGTGATGGGATGATGTTGGCTATATAAAAATGTACATCAACCTCCACATATCTTATCTCATTTTCAACTTCAACTTTACATTCGGCGAAAAATATAATATTCCATAAGCTCTGCCACCATTTTACCGAATCGTAGAATAGAAGAAGCCTTCAATTAAATTAAACAGTTGGCCCTCGACAGCCGATGCTCCTTCAATTATTCCATACCTCAGGAGGCTATTTTTTTAAGGAAATGTACGAGTGAAAGTGGAAGAGTCATTTTTGACCTTATACATTTTTCGTGATAATGCAAGTGCTTCTTGTGCTATACTTGTACTCGTTCCTTGCGCTTTACTTAAGGAAATAGTGTGAGGTAAACTTGAAGGCTTTTTTAGAGGTCTTCTTTCCACTAGAAATAAGTGACTGCCAAGCACATATAGAAATGCACAACGATTTCTCTTTTTTACGCTTTTCAAGCGAGATGCTTGACTTTCTATCTTGTAAATCTATATGCCTTTTATCTTATACTATGTATATTTCAAATTGCATATACATATTCACTAATGTACCATCCGCCGCAAAACTTACAAGCGCATATAAGCATATCTATTCATCAGTCAGTCAAACTTCACAACAACGGTTATTTTTTCACTTTTTTACTCGTAACAGCGGAAAGCTCCTCGATGTACACATTTCGACTTTTCTACATTTTTTTCTGAAAAAATAAACGAGAAAGACTAATAATCCTGTCTTAGCCTTAAGTATGGAACGTCTATTATGTAATGCGCTTTCATTTTTTCACTAATGTATACGAATAGCGAGAATCTAAAAACTAACTACTGTTTTTTTTTCGTCCGGAGATGAGGAGCAGACAAAAAAGTGATGAATTTTCACTTTGGCTCCTGTATTTTCTCATTTTATAAACCCTCTTCTCTTCCTTGACGAGTTTTTGACGGCGTAAATTATGCAACACGATTCTGCTTACTGGAAGCTTTCAGTTTAAGTTTTTTTTCGCGTCGTAATTTGAGCTACAGCATGCTGCATTTCAAAAGAAGCTGTAACATAAACGAACGTTTTAAGTTATGTGGTATAGTTATTCAGAGAGGATACCACAAATCCTTTTTGCATTACCTTTTCTTGAAAACACTTTTGAAACAGCAGCTATTTTTTTTATATAACTTCCAGAAAATGTGTGCTAATGGGGCATTACGAGAACGGCAAGTGAAAATAGGTAAAAAAAAATAGGAAGAAAGAGTGAGTTGGTTGGTGAACACTTGAAAAACATGCTAACTTGTTGTGAGTACATTGAATCATCCATCACAAAGTTTTGATGTAAGGAAACTTTTTTCAGAATAATATTTTAACGTCAATAAACGATGGAGTTTTGTATCACATTTCCGACATACATGTACTACTACATGTGTGTGAGTGATGAAGAAAAAACATTAGTAATCATTGAATCTAGAAGAGCGTTTCAAGGAAGACGACTCACGATTGTTTGAAAAGAATGGAAGGATATTCCAGGATGACGCGATTTCTAAATATTTACTTTTTCTGTCACTCAAATGTTCAATTACTGCCATAAAAATGTATTCATATCAATTGATGTAAAAATATTCAATATTTTGAAAACTGGAGTAAAAATAACACGTAGAAATGATTGGAAACCGAACCACCACTGCAATCGCTATATTTAATCTGCTACCTTTAAACAAATAATAAGTCATGAAAAAAATTTTGAGGTCAAAGTTCACCTATTTCAAAATTATCATTGGTTGAGTTAGAACCAGAATTTTCTAGAATACATAAGTAATCTGCAGCTACACGCAAACGAACAGAAACTAGCGCGGTACAACCGACTGACAGGATTAGGCAATGAAGATTGTATCAAGTACATTTGAGCAAAACTTACTTTCTATTAATAATAGGTGAAAGCACAGGAAAGCAGCTTTTACCACACAACTTTTCAGATTGAAGCTCTCTCTCTGCATTTAAGAAATGTTTGTGTGTTTACTCAGGTAAAGAATTTCTTCCTTTGACCAAAATCACCCAAACCAGCATGCTTTGAAAGAAGATACAAAAATAAATAAACCAAAAAATTTGTAAAGAAATCCGTACAAAGGAGAACGCTCATCGTCTCAATTATTGTAGATTAATGCAAAGATTACTAGAGACAGAGGTATACTCTCAATTCTTAGCATTTCAAAATATAAGCCGAGATTAAGAATGATAAGTAGGTATACGTGTACTACAGCAGTATAATATAAAATACAACAACGCATCATCAGGATAAAAATTATAATGATATACCTAGTCGTAATAATGTCTGTTGACTATGTACACTTCAGGTAACTTTCATTCCTTCAAAACATGTTTGTGAGATGAGCTCAAAGCAGACAAAAATCAAGTTGGGCAAACAATCTCCATGCATGTATCTATCTTCTTTTTCTCTATTCTTTCTTTTTATTGATTACTTGTAGTAGTAATGCTTTTCAACTTTTTCCCAGAATATAACAAACAGCTAAAACTAAAAAAAAGTGTTCGCCAAGAAAGATATTTGCACAAAGCAAGCAAGCGAGCAAGTAAACAAGTCTCGTACAGTAGAGAAACGGTGGTGTCACTTCAAAAAACCAACTACTCATGCGGTACATTTTCCCCCTTATTATTACTTTTTCTAGGCATGAATTTTTATATTTACTTTTATACTTTCTCAGAACAATTTATACGTTTAATGGAAAAGTTATAGTTTTTATCTAGCTATGGTTTGTTCTTGTCATTGCTGTTTGGTAACTGTTCGTTCGTGTCAGTCAAGCAAGAAAGAGAGTGTGTATGTATGTATGTACGTATGTAAGTAAGTATATACTGCTCGACTCTAGTACTAGTGCATCATCATCACACCAGCTTCTGCACAACAAATAAAATACGTGTCATTTTACTTTCGAAAGTACACAAAAGCCATAATATAAAATGTCGACAAAACAACATTAAAGAATAACCGTTGTTCCTTTATAGAGTAGAACTTTCCAGAGAAAAAAAAGTTATAGCCTCTGTATTATTATTTTTTCGGGCTTCTTTTTACCGTATATCTGATAAGAGGTGTCAGCTCAATTTCGGATACGTTACATTTATTTTCGTACCTAGTAATATTGTGTGGGGTGATAATATTACATATTTTTAGCAGTTAAAATGTAGCTGGTACAAAAATAAGTATAAAATGATTTTTTTCCCTTTTTTTGAGGAAAAAAAATTGTGAAAATAAGGGTCCTTTACCTTGTAGCTGCCTAAAAAAAGTTGTTCTCTGGAAAGTTTTCAACATGATTACAAAAATAAGGGGAAATGCAAAAGTAAATGTATCTTACTTTATATTATATTTACGTGAAATTATTGTGTATTTTTAGATACATGAATCTTGATAAAATGAAAAAAGTAAAAAAAATGTTAAACGAGAAAGACAAAAGCGTAAACTTAAAAAGCGGAAAAGATTACAAGAAAAGTTTTGCAACTTTTTGAAATCTGAAATTATGCATATTTTATAAAGTTGGAACTATAAACGGGGGAGGTTTTAAAAATAGAAAATGGTTTTGTTGAATTATAGTTCAGAAAAGAGTGTTCTTGTAAATGACTTTAATAACAATTACTGGAATTAGAGTACAAAAGTAAACCCATCCATTTAAAAAGTACCATTCCATTTGTAGTCAAGTCTGATTTGAAATTTAAAATCACTATTTTTAAGGCAACCGATCCAAATCATTTGACGCTACACTCTCAGCCTCAAAACGAGGAATTGGAAGCTCATGGTTTGCCAGAAGACATTTACCAATGTCCTATAAATTGCCAACCGTGTCCTCCCCCTCATCATCTACTCAACCGTTGCCACAAATGCGGACTCCGATTTTGACCATCACAAACGAAAACGGTAAGAAGACGAACAGAGTTTTGTACTGTTGCTTGTTAAACATGTTGATATTTTATTATTCTGCGAAGGTGCGGTATATAGTAAACGTGCCTTGCGTTATATTTAGCTCCATTTTACTGCGTCTTTTTGTGCAATGCACGTTATTCGTTGCATGTTTTTGCTATAAATGTAAATTCATAAATAAACAGGCTCCCTGCAGTGATATTTGATTGTCGTTTATTGAAATGCAGCATCAATGTCCTTACGTGTAGGAGGGCATTGAGCAGCACAAAATATTTTGTCAGAATAACTAGCTTATTTTGTCGGCACTGAATGGAACAGGCTCTATTATTATACATGTAGGTATGTAAGTGCTGAACTTTATAGCAAGTTTAATGGAATTTTGTATTATTTCAACTGAATGTTGTTAACAGCATGTCAAAGTGAACTGATAGAGATTCCATCTCCACCAACCGTGACACCCGTGTCGTCTAGTGGCTCTCCAAATGAAGTGGCATCCACGGTAAGACAAAGCAAACACAATTTGCAAGAATGTAAAATTAATGTGAAATGAGTCCTACAGAGAAAAACTATTTGGGATTGTCAGTCAAAAGATGGTCTATTTCGCCTCGTTAAATGTTTGTCAATGATCAAAAACAAACTGGCACCTTTTATTTTCCCCTCTTTTTCACAAAACTAATACTAATAAAACAAAAGGATGGAAACAAGCACGCTACTTTTACTATCTACCTATTCTAAACTTTTACTTTTGCAAAACTTTTTTTTCGTTTGAACTGGAATGCTTAATAATTTCGTTGTTTAATTGAACGTTAATCTATGATTTTAATAAGAAACTACCTTTTTCAAGCGAGGTGGTAGTTTGTAAATTTCTCCTATTTTCTAAAAGGAACAGTATGTTTTGTTGAGAAAATTCAACTAAAAGAATAGTTCACGTTTGTAGTGAAAGCTTATAGCATTTATACGTTTTCCAGTAGACATAAAACTCAATATGAATATGTTATGGCTTTCGCAAAGTTTCCACCCTGAACTATGACATTTCCATAATTATTATTCATTTGCTACGTATATTTGCGAGAAAAATAGAACAACAGATAGTAAACATGATATTCAATATATTGGCATAAATAACAAGAATTGATCAATTTAATTTCATTGTTTAACCATAAGCAGGTTTAGTTTAACCAAGAACTCGAATACATACAGTCTAGTGACCGTGATTTATTTTTTAATCAAATTCCCTAAGCTCTGAATTCGTAGGAAAGTTAATTTGAACGAAATAAAAAAAAGTTGTAACTACAAATGCCTCCCTACTTTAATGTAATTGATGCAGGTTACATGGGACAAAAATGGATACGTTTTGGATGCTGCCATGCTAGGTTCCGCGATCGAGCATCATTTGAAGCAGGGGAACCGAAAACGACGAGCAACTTTCTCTACGCTCTATCAAGCTCCTCCAAGTTCTGTTGAATGCAAAGTAACAACAAGGTAGTTTCCCAAAACTTTCTTCTACTTTTCTTCTTTTTTCCTAGTATTTCTTCGACTTTTTCAGGCACCACCAGTAGTATGGTTCAAGCTATTTTGGTGTTTGTCGAGCAGTTTATTATTTATTATTCTCACATGTCCGTTTCGTATTCTACAAATATGTAGTAAAAAATATGTACATACATACATATCTGCTAGGTAGCCATATAGTATTGAACAATGGTAACAAGTAATAACTACTTACTCGTTTGCTCCCTTCTGTAATTTTGTTCCAGTTTTTTTTCAAATGGGAACCATTGAAGGTTGCAAAACTTTTGTGCTTTGTGTGTCGAAATTATTTGTCGCAGGATGCTTAGATGAAAATGGGTGCATTTTTGTAGAGATATGACACGCTTGTGTATTATTACAGAAATAGAACGACATTTCTTTAAATTGCATACCTAACCTGTGCAACAACTTAATACTAGTACATAGGATTTAACATTAAGAATCCAGCAAACTTTGCAGTACGAGCAATAAAACGACATTGTTAACTATTTCTACCAAAAATATTTCAGGGCTCGCTCCGCCTCCGCTTGCGTCATCCCGATAAATCCAAAGGATCTTATGCAAGGCTCAAGCGGCAATCGTCGAGAATCAATAAGCACTGATCGAGTAATCCCTAATTTCCCATTGTCGGAGAAAGCAGGAAGCCGTAGATCCTCTCTGAAATCTATGGTGCGATTCCCCTGGGATGCTTGCAAAGACACACAGTCTCCAGAGTGCAAGGCATTGCTTTGGGAAAGTCCTGTGGAGTACACAAACTCGGGCTCATTCATTCGTACTACCGTCACCGATTTTGGGGCTGACTGCATTGACGAGGAAGACGAAGAAAGTAGGACACCGGAGACAACAAGTACGAGTAATACTGCAACCGCCACGTCACCAGCCGTACAAAGTGCTGACAACAATCGTAGCAAGACGTTTGTGGTAAACGTGGAAGTGAACAATGCTGCTGCTGCTGGCGGTGCTACTAGTGGTGAGTTTTCATCTTCATCCGCTCCAAATAGCGCCAGTGGAAAGAAAGGAATTAAGAGATTTGAGTTGCCGTCCACTTCAAAGGGCAAGACGGCAGCAACTGGTGACCGAGATCTGTCAGCAACCCACTCCCATTCTGCTCCGGCATCTCCCAAACCAACAAAGAGAGGAAGCGAAAGCAATATCTCTATTTGCAGTGCTATCAGAGACTTCATCATTCATTCAATCAGATCCTAGAAAAATCGCGTTTTTCTTCAGGCAGCTTGACAAGTATATGGAGCATTTCTGTGCATCCATCTCGTGAAGCAAATAACATTTCACTCACAAGTTTCTCCAATGAGGTACACTCTATAATATCCTGTTTACGTACAGATAGATTGGCGAGAATGACCGCTTCTCTGGGCAGCTATATCTCATTGTTACCTAATAATTTACTAGCATGTATGATATGTAGAAATCGTTTAATGTACATACACATATTATTATACATACATACATATATACACTCTGCTATTATAGGGTAAAAAAAGAGGTAATATATTATATTAATGTACCACGTAAGCAGCCGTTGCAAACTTGCGTATTTCATTTTGAAGACGAGTGTGGTTTAGTTGGTTGGAATGTATGAGTACTACAATAAGAAATCTTACAACTACAAAATTCCCCAACTTGCGACTAGTGCATATTTTCAACAGACCTTCAAGTCCCTCGTCTTCCTTACGTAATAGTATTAGGCATGAAAAGCGTATATTACACAGTTGTCATTTGAGGTTCAAAAGTTTAATGCTTTATGGACGCATGAATGAAAGTATATATGTATGCATGTATTTTCTTATTAATACTTAAACGCGAGGGTTTTTACCTCATTTAGAATAGAAATTCTCTTGAAACTCGTCAGCTGGATGGTGATTTGCAGATGTACATAGTTTTACCGTTTACATGCAACTGATTTATATTTTATTTAAAAAGTATAGTTTTATCTTGAGACTACATATATATATATATAACTTTGCAGAATATATTTCTATATAGTGACGACATACTAGGTACTCAAAGATAAGACAACTTTGCTAGTTTTAAGTATTAAATACAAGCAGTATTATTAAAGCAAAAGCAAAATTATAAGTTCAAAAAAAGATTCTAAGAAACAAAAGTATGACTTTGTACCTGTAGCAAGAGAAACACCTAAAAAATGAATGTGGTCCATGCGGTGATGTGAAAGAATTGCTGTTTCTAGATAGAACTTCAGTCAAGTTGATGCATGAATGCTTTCACTATTAAAAACTTAATTCTTTTAACTATGATGACTAATAGGAGTATTCTGTTTACTATAGTGTAGTAGTAGTAGTAGTAATACTAAAATAATCGAATTCAAGCAATCTTAAAATTCTGTAAAGCAAGAAGGGTAAATAAATGGAAAGAACCAATAAATTGCGTACCGAAACAATCAACTCCATTTTGTATTATAGTAGAGAGTACGAGCGGATATACGCACATACACATACATACATATACGCAGTGAAAATGTGATAGCGTCAATCAGTCAGGATTCAACAATTGTCAATGTAGAATGTCTGAATGCCCAAATGACCGTAGAAAAGCTTTATTAGATTGTAGGTAGAACTTATGCAGGTTAGTATTAACTATTGTAAAGATATACTCGTAACTGTCACTTTCTGATTAATTCTTCTTAAACATGCGTTTTAAAGACTATCATGTAAATCCTACAATAATTCCTGCTTAATAAGGTTCACTCTGCGTGAAATTCTGAATTGTACGCAAAGTATTTAAAAAAAGAACAAATATCAGTGTATTCTCATCATCACACCTTTTCTTGAGCATAATATGCATAATGCTGAAATTACTGACGCGTTCAAAAGTTCGTCTGGCACCGTTTCCAAAGACTGAGTTACACACGGAGAAAGGTGTTTCTCAGAGTCGGATCTGCTTAAAACAGTATTTTACAATAGCGTTGTGGATACATTAGCAATTAAATAGTTCTGAATTTGTGTGAGTTCTCTCTTTGTTTATGAATAAGTAATGTATCTTCTTAATACGTTCTTCTGTCGACAAAGGATATATATACGAGTTTTG
>JAHZMT010004257.1:0-17682 GCA_027743785.1 Sinhomidia bicolor
AATAAAAGCTATGTACATATATTTTGTCATAAGCCTTCTTTCGCGAGATTATAAAATAAACAAAAAAATATTAACAAAGAAATTTCAATTTTCTTACAACAGTAATCGCTTGAATTTGTGTGTGGTGTGACCCAGTGGAGCTTCACGCATTTTACTAAAATAATCATATCTGCTCAAAGGCCAACCTTTCTCTTATAACATGACTAAAGTCAGATAGACATTGATTACTATTTAAGCACAACGTTATTTTCCGTCATAACCACCGTTTTTTTCTTATTTTGCTTGCGGGACAAAAATTAATTTTCCACAGCACAAAATACTAAAACAATGTTGCATATTTATACAATTATTTTTACAAGATTTCTTCCTACCAATAGGTATTTCGCCACATATACATACGACACCACCTTAAAGCCGGCTTTTGACACACATACAACCTGTGTATATCAATTTTATATACTACTAAATCATTCACCTTTTCTCGTTTACTACGCAGTAAGAAAGTTATACTGAATTAGTTGAACAAACTACTAGACTAATAGCAGCACCTACATGATTCTTTTACTTTTGCCTGTCAGATCAGAAAAAGCTGCGGAAAAAGTGTACCAGGTAGTAGTACCCATAAGCACACACACACCTTTTATGAACCTAGATGGATATTACATGGCATATATATTTTTTTACTATAGCTTGTAGGAGGAAACATAAATCTACAACTTGGCAATTTCAACCAAGTTTTTTTGCTGTTACACGCATACTCACATAACAAACATTACATAGGTATATATATGCCTGTCAGACGTCCTCCGTTAAAAAACGTATAAATGTATCCAAGAAATACAACACGACACAAATAAAAAGCCTCCGCAAATACACACATACATACATGCCGAAGATTATTGAGGTTAAATACAAAAAAAGCAGGTAAAATATTTCTCGTAAGGGAATGCAAAGTATTTCCCTCAAAGCAAAATAAACAAACGCAGAAGAATTGTAGGATAAAATAATGTGCTAAAATGATAACATAAAAAATACAGTGATGCTAAAGTAGCATCCATATAATAATCAGTTATAGTTCAGTAGCATTTTTTTCAACGCAAAACACCACACACAGAACTCGTCCTTTGCTTGTTTGATTGTTAATGTTGTGTTAAAAACGTAATGAATTGTGGAGTGGCCATTTTTACGTTTGCATGTCGGCACAAAAAAAATATCCACTTAAGAGTAGTCGAGACCATGCGTGTTTGCCATGTGTACTGGTATACTTAATAAATATACATGCATACATATTATATAGAGCATACAATCTTCCTAATCCTATATAAAGGTTCTAATCAATATGATATATACTCTCATAATGAATTATATATAAAAGCTTGGCGTCCTTCTCCTTCTNGGTATACTTAATAAATATACATGCATACATATTATATAGAGCATACAATCTTCCTAATCCTATATAAAGGTTCTAATCAATATGATATATACTCTCATAATGAATTATATATAAAAGCTTGGCGTCCTTCTCCTTCTGGAATTACGCAGTAGCAAAGAGAGTAGAACAATACTATTGTAAAGGCAAATACACGTAGGCAAATATTCCCATTATTATGTCTGTGTGTACGTTGGTTAGATAATATGACACGAAACACTGATGAATGATAACATGTCAAAGACTCAACAAATACACAGGATTGTTTTCGTCCCTTACGTTACAGTCGTTATTGTACAATATTGTAAGCTAAAAAAGTTCAATATTTTATTTCACACGACGGTAACTTTAAAAATACTTTATTTTTACCCCGTCAGGCGAAGTACAGATCCTGGAACATTCTTTGGTCATGACACGCATGCAAGCAAGCAAGCAAGCAAGGTGTCCAGCTAATAGCTTTTAATGGTTATTTTGTTACATAAAAAGTTGGAATTATCTACCTGCATATAATGTAATCTCTCTCTGGTGGAGAGCTAATATAATATAATAATAGAATCATATTAAAAGTTACTACTGTGACTGTTATTCTTCTTCTAGTAGCAATTTTTAGTGCGTAGTCAAGCTTAATGACAGAGAAAAAAACACATAATAATAGAATCATATTAAAAGTTACTACTGTGACTGTTATTCTTCTTCTAGTGGCAATTTTTAGTGCGTAGTCAAGCTCAATGACAGAGAAAAAAACAGCACGACATGCATTAATATTTTACCTTTTTATCGTACCGGTTTTCGTTTCTCCTGTGGCTTTCTTCTCGGTAGATTCTTTTCTGCGTGATAATACTACGTTGTATAACATAGTCTACTAATGGTAAATTGATTGCCCGTCGTAGTACATGGAAAAAATTACTTTTTTTGCGACGCATACCGACGTAGGTAGCTACATTTGGTACTTGCCGTTTTAATAAAGTAGTTATATGCCTACATCGTTTGCAGCAGGTAACCCACCACCACTACCAACCACCACGATGCTGCATGTTATCGCGCCGGAAAATAATATAGCAATGTACTTTCTCGTCTGCACTTTTGGTCTCAAACAAAAGTCATAAACAAGTTAATAAACCACCAAAATCTAAAATGGCTGACTGGTGAAAAACATTTGAATTAATAATTTGTTTTTGAATACGAGCATTAAGCAAACTTTTTTTTACTGGCAGACACAAACTATTCAACTTAAAATTTGGAAAGGGTATATAGGTAACTCTGAGAAGAAGTTGAAAAATAAAACTCCATGTACGTACACTATTAAAAAAAGTTTTAAAAGGTTTTTCTTTTAATGCTACTGCACTTGGGGCATGTAAAAAAAGGTCATTGAATTCATTTCCGTAAGTAGGTAGAAATATGACTGCATTAAAAAATTTAAAAAATTTTGTCTCTGCAGATATACTTTTGACAGAGTTTTATCTAACCAGTATTCTTTTCAAAATAAAAAAAAGTCGTGCAATGTGTCAGGATTAATTTTCTGACTTTGATTGGAATGACAAACTTTTGACCCCGGTTACTATATATTATTAAACAGAATTCAACGTTATCTTGTGCTTTTTACAAAAAATCCTATTTTGTGGTTACAGAATTTATTATTATTGACCATTATGGGCAAGATTATTATTGCGTTGAAAAATAACTTATGTATATTAGTTTGTCTTGTTCTCCAACACTTAACCTTTAACATGTAGGCCAACTTGACTGAAGTTTTTAGAGAATTAAGTCATGCAGCTTAAAATTTTAACCATGTCCAAAAACTTTTAAATGTATTGGTGGGTAAAGAAATACATTTCAACATTTAATATTAAGCCTAAAAGAAAAATCCAACGCTGAACAATATGCCAGCAAAAAAACGAAAGAGAGAACACTTCGTGCCTGCGCATCAAAATTAACATCCAAACCCATGAAGAAGAAGAAGACTGACTGCCTCTCAAAATATCGATCGATCGATCCGTCCTGTCGTCTTGCCGTAATAAACTTTACTGACCACATCCAACCCGAAACAGAGCGGCCTATCCGATAAAATGTTGTTACCCAAGCACAAAAAAGCAGACACATTATTATACAAACACGAATAGGAAAGGTAATGTAGACACTCTCGTATAATTTGGGCTTGTTGTTGAGGTAGGTAAAAAATTATTATAGTCTACCATTGGAAACCTAACGATATCAAAAGGACAGACTAGTAAAAATTCAATTTACTTACAAATACACATAACGGTATGTATCTCCATTAAAATGTTTTCTTAGCAGAACAAAAAGATATATAGAAAATCAGACTGAGTTGGAATAGTTCGATAGTTCAATGTGCCCTTCAGACAACCTTCAATTCTTCTGAACACTTGAAAGTAGTGTATCGGCTGTATTCGTATTTTTCCATTGTACAGACAAAAAAATATTATTTGCTAACAAAAAAAAACTCAAGGACTGCCATATAACGAAATAATGATGCCCTCCTCCTCTAAATTCAACTATAACATATTTACTGCCTAACATGGTCATCATGATGATCCTGATGATAGCACTACAAAGCCAAGTGGAAGGCAATTGGAATTTGCGTGTCCGACAACCAACTACATATTATTATTACTGGTGCACAAAAAATATTGTGTATTGATTCGAATTGTAAATGAAGGTCATTGGTGATAAATATCACAATTTCTTTTGCTCGACTGGATACAAAAAGGAAACAGCTCAGCGCAATAGAAGTTTTTGAAACTTGACTGATTGCTAGGCTATTATTCCACAATAGGCTGCATTTTTAATGTGGAAAAAAGACGCCAAGCTCAAGCGCCGAGTTGTGGGAACGCGACCGACATGACATGGACATTTCTGGATTAATCGCGGAGAAAGTGTTCTGCATGTTGAATAGATGGATGGAACATGGAAGAAGTTTCCATTACGAATAATGCATAGACATATCATTAAGGCTGACATTATTACATACCTATCTCCTCTTGTCTTGCATGATATTTTAAAAACTCACGAGAGGTACCAGCAGCAGCAGTTACAGCAAAAGTGAGTAGAAATGTAACCACATAACATATTAGTGAGTCAGTAGTCTGGTGCCGGACAATAATGTTAAAAGACATAATCGCCAAAAGTGCATTAAATATTCATACAAAAAATATTTTCAATCGTTCTTCCATTCCGTTCTCTGTTGAGAAATAACTTATTTTTTTCTCTCCTTTCATCGTAAACTACAATACAGCTTCGTGCCAGAGTAGTTTTAAATGGCAGACAAAACCACGTACATTTACACAAAGCTTTCAGCACTGCTATTGTTATTACTATTAATGATAAATACGACAGAAAGACGCAGTAAAAATACTGACTTATTAATAAATGTCTAGTCGTTACTCAGTCAGTGTTAGAGGGAGAGGGAGAGACGTGACGTACGTACGTATGCACATACGTGTAAAATAATATCAGCAAGGTTGTTTTTCCTTTGACCTTGAAAAGTCAACATGTAGGTTTTTGCTAGTCAACCTGGTAGATTCGTAGCGGTTATAGCGGACACATAACAAATGTACAAGTTATTAGGTACGTACAAACAACAGAATTAAATAACAACTCCTACTTTTGTGTGGAAACTGGCACCCGAACCCGAACAAAGACGGGAAAGGGAAGCTTGTAACTAACCAACCTCAAGCTACCACCACTCGTTCCCTACGCGCTGTACAAAAGAAACAGAGAGAATCAATAGGGAACACATTTCCACCAGTACAAGCAGGCAACTTACATGACTGTGGTGGTATTCCCCCTCTTCCCATCATGCTACCCTTTTACAAAGCTGTCTGGATTAATATAAAAAATACAACTTCTGCGTCTGAGTGTGAGCTTCTTTTCCATAGAATAAAATGTGTCTGGATTGTCTGCTGGATACTATTAAAAGTGATTGAAATTGAGCACAAGATGGAATCGGAATCTGCACAGTTACAACCAGTTTTTTTGGTTTGTGCTGTGCCGCTCTCAAAGGTTAATTAATGTGTAGAGTTTTATAAGCGTCATTTTCTTGTGTGACTCGACTACTACAAGTCCACAAACCCCAAAAAATATTTAGATTAATAGTTCAACAAAGTTCAGCAGACGGATTGGCAGATACAAAAATGAAAAAAAAAACGAAATGATGTAAATGGAAATGTATGGATATAAAAAGATTTTCAATGTGCTTTGCGCTAATAATCTTTTCAGCATGTTTATGCAACGATACAATAATTTAAATGAATAAATTATAATAAGGCATACAATAGCAGGTTTCAGTCTAGTACTTTCATCAGATATTTTTGTGTATTTCAAAAGGGCTGACTAAATTCTTCAAATTACTTGAGTGAGTTGAGCATGTGAAGTAAAAATATACGACACATTGCATTGAAATACATTATTGCTACCTGACGTCACTTCAGTATATAAAAAATGGTTTTTTACTGCTGCTCCACATACATAATAGCTTTCACCAGTCGTAGCATTTGACTTAAAAAAATATGTACAGAAGATTAGCATCTGCCATTTCATTCGTTCGGAACAGATACACACACACACACACACAGATTGACCTACACTTGACATTATATCGGCTGAATGCTTGTCATCTATCTGCTGTTATCAGAATAAAAATTTTATGCTTCAAAATCCCATACTACTTGACTATGTTTCGAGTTGAAGTGTGACAAGCACATGAGTTGGAGTTGAAAAGGTGGATGGCTTCTGTGAAGTTGGTAAAAGACTGACGTCACTTCAGTATATAAAAAATGGTTTTTTACTGCTGCTCCACATACATAATAGCTTTCACCAGTCGTAGCATTTGACTTAAAAAAATATGTACATTAGATTAGCATCTGCCATTTCATTCGTTCGGAACAGATACACACACACAGAGATTGACCTACACTTGACATTATATCGGCTGAATGCTTGTCATCTATCTGCTGTTATCAGAATAAAAATTTTATGCTTCAAAATCTCATACTACTTGACTGCGTTTCGAGTTGAAGTGTGACAAGCACATGAGTTGGAGTTGAAAAGGTGGATGGCTTCTGTGAAGTTGGTAAAAGTGAATATTGCGCTTGGTTTTTGGTTATTAAAGTATATCAAACCAATCACACCATAATTGGGTTGTTTTCACAAGAAATAAAATTTGCAGTCTAGCCGATTATCAAAAAACTATTTTTTATATCTTGATTGATGGCAATTGTTGACTCACGAATATACTAATTACAGAATTATCTTCATTTTCTTTATATAATTACTAATAATTATTATTATGCTTTCGGAACGAATGACTGAAAATCTTTGTTTGTTGCAAAATTACAGCATTGTACTTAATAAGCCCTGTGTACACCTTGAATCAGATACAGTGGATGACAGACAGCCGTACACTATAATAAATAACATTTTACTAGCATGAACTTGAGAGATAAAGATAAGCAGGAAGCGAGTGCTCGAAAAAAAAACTGAACTCATCATCCTCATTGTTCGCTTGCATTGCATTATATGTATATATTACACCACTAATTTAACACGCCATCAAAATTACAAGTAGGTAATAATATATTTTTTTTATATATTGTGCAACTTTTTATCGTCTTTTCTGTTATTTACCTCACTTGGCACGCAATCAGTTTTAGACAGACAAACAGACTTTAAAAAATGTTGAAAAACAAATTTACCTATGCGGCATAAGTGCAGAGCACCGAAAGTAAAAAAAAAACAAATCAGACGTATCGACCATTTGGAAAATAAGGTACATATATATATATACTCACATAAAACATAAATGCAATTATATTTTATAGCAAGCAAGCATCATTGCTACTCACAAGCCATCACTCATCTTTTTACGGACAACCCAAGACGAATAAAAATATGAACACGCAAATTCTTATTATTATTCGCCAAAAATTATGACTGCATATAATATGTAGCATATTACAAAAGTTATATTAAAAAATGTGCCATAATGATATTTTCTGTTGGCATTTATATAAAAATTCCACATATTCTCGTTCACACACACACGTGATCAAGAAATGCACTTTATTTGTGGAGTGACCTTGTACATTGTACACTAAGAATAAATTCTCTGTCTCTCTCTCTTTCACACACACACAGAGAAGGTAGCCTTTTTATTTCACACAAAATTTGCTTTTTATTCCATAAAAAAACTTGAAAACAAACATAAGTAGCTGAGTGGATAGATTGTTCCATAATTCTCCAGGAAATAATACATAATAAATATAATAGCTATACATGCATATAATATATTATACCATTGAAATCCTTTCCTTTTACGTGTTATACTTATTTACGTAAAACTTGTTGTGTGATAATTACTTGTCTAAAAGTTTTTTTATTTATAAAACTGTGCTACTATGCCATGAAAACGTCTTTTGGATGCTTGTGTTTTTTTTTCTTCCACTTGTACGGTAGCAGAGTTCTACAGTATTAAATGCAATTTACTGAAAGTTATGTTGTTTTTTTTCCTGTTGACGTGCGCGTCTCTGAGACGCATTTTTGCTCCGTCAATTTATTATTATCACCATCATCCATCTCATATGTCTTTCAAGATCGAAGAGAAGGTCGAACACTTCTCAATTAAAAAAATACAGAATGTTATTGTTTTTTTTTTCTTCAGTAGCTTTCGTTATTCCACTAACAAACCTCAAAATTACTTATTTAAATACAATCACTGTACTCTCCCAACAGATAATATCCTGCTGACTGCTATTGAAACCAACCACTGCATCTCCGACTGTCATCATTAGAGATTCAACGTGTATGATTTTTACAACCTTGTGCATGATGCAGGCAGACCATCAAAAATATTAAAAAACGATTGCTGCCACTACTAGTATAAAATGTGTACCTACATACATACATCAAAAAATATAAACTAAAAATTATTTCATTGCAAATGGCGTTGATTGATAATACATATGTTGTATATTATGAGTCTAGTTGGGTAGGTATAATATATACCAATCTACATGAAGTTTGCTTTAGTGCAATAATCTGCATCGAAGCATACAAAATGCCTTTATCAATCTCCAATTTTCATTCATTTTGCTGCTCTAATGGAAAATTACTCGACATTCAGTACATATTTTTTCCTTCATTTTGTCGTCTTCTATCTCTCTCTCTTTCAGTATGCTAAAAGGGTTGAATGTTGAATTTGATTTGTAGCGAAGAGAGAAGCAGCAGCACCCTGACTGGCAATTTCAATGCAACCATGTTTTTCATGCTGGCATCGCTAATGCCGATGATGATGATGTTTGTTGTTTTTTTTGCTTATTATTATTATCATTAATAAAAAATATTGATATTGATTGGGTTGACTGGCACAAAAGCCATCAGCATCATCATCGTACGAGCAGAAGCAGCAGGGCAGACGTCTATAAGAAATCACCTAGCTATTGCACCGTAGTCAGTTGTCAGCCTTGCCTCAAGATCGTCCATTAATATTATTACTTTTGATGTTTTTTTTTACTTGGCGATATATTAGCTCCTTTCAAATATACTTACTCTAATAGACATATACACACAAGCCTTGTCCTTTTCTGACGTGGAAGAGGCATATATAATGGAATTAGACATGTACTCAAGTAATCTTCTCACTGTGACATGACATGACTAATGCCTAATGATCTGTGTCTGTTTGCATCTACTGCATGCTTTTTAACTACTACGACTACTACTGCTTCTTCTACTACTGCTTGCTTATTTGCTACCACTGTTGTTACTATATTATTGCCGTTATTCATCATCATCACCATCCGTCATTGTTATTGTGACTATCAATGAACAAGTTCGTTGACTTATTGTTTTGCCACTAAAATGCAACTAGGTTCCGACCTCGTGTCCTGCTTTCCCTTTCAATACACACATACACATAATATGCATATAGACTATAGAGTAGACAGACATTCCCAATTCCCCAACAAAACAGACAGACAA
Organism: Sinhomidia bicolor; assembly: GCA_027743785.1. Taxonomy (NCBI): domain Eukaryota; kingdom Metazoa; phylum Arthropoda; class Collembola; order Entomobryomorpha; family Entomobryidae; genus Sinhomidia; species Sinhomidia bicolor. Next base: position 9,428 of record JAHZMT010004257.1, read on the forward strand.
CCTGATAGCAATAATGCAAACTTTTATGCTGCTATTGAGAAACTCATCATGATGACTGTGTGTATGTACATACGTATGTATCGTTGGTTGGTTGTTTGTTGCAGTATTTTACACGCATGATAATCCTGCAAAGAAAAAGAATCTCCTGCTTCTCCTTATCATTAAAATCACATAATGTAATCAGAGGATGTAAGGAACAAGCGCAAAAAGAGTAATCTATTGAATGAAAAAACTAATGTGTAACGAGCGAGCGAACGATACCCTTGCCATTTTTTTGTGGTGTTGGTTCAAGCAGCAGCAGCAGCAGACACAATGATTACGACATAGCATGTATGTAATTATAACAAAACTAATGGCTTGAGTTGAGTCAATTTTAGGCTGTTTTTCTTCTTTGTCCATGTCAAGATTGACGATTGGCGACAGATGCAGTAGTAATACAATTACTTGTTTTGTGCAAGGCAAAGACGACGAGAGCCAAGTACACGCATCTTTTTTTGCGTACATACTGCACGAACCAATTGAATAATAGCTTTTGTAAAATGAAAAAAAATATATAGTGCGTGCTGCTTGCTTTTGTTATCAAAGTTACAATGAGTTGATCTACTAGAGGCTTGTTGTAGACATGACATGACATAGGTATGCACTTTACTTGCACAGCACACCTATCTCAGAGTAGGTATAAAAAAGCAACTCAAGCGCCAAGGCTTCTCGTCTCATTTCGCCAACTAGAAGGAAGCTCAACTCAATTTTTTACGAGGTTTGCCTATTTTTGGTGCAGTAAACTTTTATTAAAAGCTACAAATCACATTGCTGGCAAAGCTCTAATAAAAGAGCAGAAAAAAGAATGCTTCACTACTTCATATGCACAATTATTATTTTAAAAAAAATAAAGTTCGTGTGTAGTACGTACAGAAATGGTGACATGGACAAACAAAAATAATGAATAAATAACTGATTTTTTTCTCAGAATGTCAGTAAAAATAAAAATGTCAGCAGTTGAAAAACTGCCACTGTTAAAAGAACCGAGAGCAGGCAACATAAATTTATTCAATTCTACACACCATTCTACACACCATTTATTTAGCAAAATATAAGGAAACCGTAGAGTTTATGCTAGTAAGTAGACTTACATGTATGTACATAATATAAGTGAGTAGGTATATGAACTCTCAAAAGAATGGAAGATTTATTTTTTTGGTTTATAAAGTCAAATGGAATATTACAATTTGTTCAAGAAAAGTTAAACGTATCTTTTCAATTTGAACATAAAAGAGAAGCAGAGAGAGAATACCAATAAAATACTGAAAATTTGAATGTGGAGATTATAGCAAATTGCAAAATAGCATGCTTTACAGTTTTCTCCTTTTGTGTATAAAAAAAATTCTATCGATGAAACTTTTAGAATCATTACTACACATATACAGAAATAATATATAACACGTTAACAAGTATATGAGGCATAATAAAGTACCTAAAATGTACGCATTGTGCGTGTGTATGTGATCAAAGTCAGGTACGCACAATGTGTAACGCATTTCCTTTAGATAAAAAGGATAATAAAAAATGGAGTAAACTAACTAACTCACAGTGTGTGACTGCCTGCACCAGAAAAAGTGCGTGTTTAAATTGCTTTTATAGATACGCAACAACATATATATTTTTTATTCGTATTATTATGATTATTCTATAGATTTGTATCTGAATTTTAAGCAGACAAAGTTTTCAGTTGTGGTGGTGCTGGTGGTGGTGGTAGTGTGATGTGATGAGTGAAAGGAATACATAAAAAGAATATCAATGCAAGAAAATAAAATGGCAGCAGCAGTAATAGAAGACTTTGTTGCGTTATTACCTTCGCTAGACTGTGAAGTAAAAAAACGCATGAAAATTGCTGCCATTATGTACCATCATAATCACGGTACGCATGATAAATAGTGTCGAGACGAGAGAAAAAAAAACGCGAGACTGTAATAGCAGACTGACTGTAATATGCTACTACTGATATGATGATGATGATGATGGTGGTGGTGGTGCTGTTGTAAAACGACCAAGCACCAAGACGGAGTCGTCGACAATGACGATGATGCGAAGCGAACAAGAATGGCTTTTTAAAGAAGAAAGAAAAAAAGTGGGTTGGTTTGGCAAATATGCTTGGTTGGCAGTAATAATAATTTTACTGAAAAATCAAGATTTCAGTTTTTTTCAAATATACAATGTATGCTAGTTAGTGGTAGGATGAGATGATGTGAAGGAGTAGGCAGTTTATAACGAACAATGCGTGTACTAATAATAATAATAATGTGAGTGAACTTGCTGCGTTCAATTTTTCAAAAAAGTCAAAGTGCTCGCTTTTGCTAGCAGCAAAAAAAATGCTGGCTTCTCTCTCTCTCTTTCTGATTATAACTATCTATGTGTACGTACACATCTTTTACAGCAATGCAGCAAAGGTAATGTTCAGACAAAATTGTTATTTTTTGAATGGTTCGTGCAAAATATTATTTATTGTCTGCCGGTTGCGTTCAGCATTGAAAATCACGTACAGCATTATAATAACAAAAGTTTATAATCGTAGGTACCAGCATAGCAGCAGCAGTTAGTGAACTGAGTGAGTGACCACTGACCACTACCATTTTCACAAAGTATATAAGAATACCTAAATACAATAGCGTTTTAATAGGATGATGACGATGATATTCGCCTAGAATTTTTTTTACGCATTCAAGACAAGCATGTATAATAGATATATAGATAGATGATTGCTGTTACTATACAATGTACAGAATAACACATTTATTTTATTCATACTACAGCAGCGATTCACAGTTCGCAAGTAACAAAAGGCGGATGACGGGACGGGCATATGTAAGTACCTACCAAAAAATAACAATTTTTGGCTGCTCCACACGCATATAATACGTACACTCACAAAACGATTTCATTTCAACTCCTGCAGCAGCAGACATTTTTTAAACATCTGATTCTTCAGGGCAGACAAAGACGGAAAAAAATTGCAATGTAATAATAAAATAATAATAATAATGGTGTAGTGTACTTATACGGTACGCTCTCATCATCACCACCGTCATCACATACTATTTTCATATAAACAATGCGGATGTACCACATTATTGCACAGGCACACATTTTAGCATTTACAAATATGCGTATTGCTGCCATGATGCGTACCTATATTTGCATGATAATGATGATGCGCTTTCGCATTCTCCGAAGCAATGCGTTACTACTACTACTACTACTACCCATACAAAGAATGTCTGCGTACAAAACTTATCGTCATCATCATCGTCATCACCACTACCACTACCACCATCATGAAATGCACGCTGTTTTGTTAAGAAAATTGGTTCAAAGGCATTTATCATGTCATGGCACTTTGTAGGTAGTTTGGTAGCAGACAGAAAAGAATTTTTCTCTGCAATGTAACAGGCTTGAGTTTTAGAGGAATTATCATAGAACATTGTATTGTTGTTGCTGCATGCATAGCCACTTTGACTTTTCGTCGTTGTTGTTGTTGCTGTTATTGCTGTTGCTGCTGATTGCATTTTAAATGGCATGTTTCTCCCCGAGGAGGTGGATCATCATCACGATGATGATGGTCGACGAGGTCATTGCATTGATATCCTGAATTATATTCATATTCCTTGACAGACCAACCAAACACTGTGCTGCATGCATATTATAGCGCAGCCTAATAAAAAGCACTATAAAAATTATAAGTCCATTCCATTCGCCGCGGTCAATCAACTAAAATAATATAATTTTTTTAGCAAGGTGTACGTACAGCAAGATAGTCATCGAGCTTTTTAAAAAAAAGTAACTCGAGAAAAAAGAAGGCGAACCAATTCAAAATTATTCCAGTATTCTCACCATCACTCGGAGGAAACAACATAGTGCAATTTTTTTATTAAGAGATAGATTTTCTCCACGTAACACTTTCATCATCATCATCATTACACTCTGAGATTGTTCTACAGGGAAAAAGAAAATGTAAATGACCCATGCTACATTATATGCTCATCATCAATCTTGAACAACTCTTCTCCACACTTTTCCCTTGAATTATCATGTCATGCATGTTGAACCGTCTGCCGGTGGTGCTTGTGGTGGTGGATAGTGGATTTTTCTGTGATATTATTCTCTCATATGCAATTTGGCAGGCACACTGACAGACAGACGCAAAAAATATTACAGCAGGGCGATGGGCGTAATTTTTTACGGTTCGAAACGCAAAAGAGCACACCAAGCAGCAGACACTAAAATTATGATCAATTTATGACTTCATACATATGAAAATGTCTAGAAAGATAGATAGACATATACGTACGTACCCATTGTGATATCATTATTGTTATTATTATGACTTAATATTTTATACTACTACTACGACTACTTCTACTACCACAGTACCTGCATACCACTCTATTCTCTTCCTTTTATGCCCAGTTCTATTCAGGAAAGACAGAGAATAAATGACGATAATCACGATGATAATGATATTGCTTTATAATAATGATGATCACTTCTGCGCCACCACCACTACCATCACCACGATCATACTACTACAAAGTATAGATATTATTATTATTATTATCATGATCATCGTAAGCCAACACATTCTTTTCCTGCCATTTACGTTACTAGTTACGTATGTAGGTAGATAGGGTACGTGAAAAAAATATACTTTGTATGAATGACGAAAATGACGTTGGTATATATGTATAAGGTTGTGGCTTGGCTTGGCTTTTCCTCTTGGCATTGGCACGGCACGGTGATAATGGTGTAGTTTATGAAAGTTATGAATGGACAAATGACGGAAACTGGATGAGTTCACGAAAATTCCAAAAAGGATTTTTAAAAAAATTCTTATGGCTTTTCATGCTTTCAGCTAAAATCCCGACTACGTGGCTCCATTACACTGCACTATCACCACCATGCCATCAAGCAATATGTACCTACCTAGATACCATTTTCATTCTACTCCATCCAAAAAAAGACACCGAAATGGTGCTGTATAAGCAATGAGCGAGCACTGCACTCGAAGCATATTATTACGAAGGAAAATATTAGCACGAGAGAAAATTGATGTTCATGTACGTGTCTTTAGTTCATATTTCATGTAGCACAGATAAATAAAATGTGATGTGCGCATCATTCTAGTCTTTCTCTCTCCCTCTCTCTCCACATGCCAGTGTACGCTCCCGGTATTTTCCCCGATTTGACATGAACAAATGCTTGTAATAATACTAGGTTTTTTTCAGTATTAATAATTATGAAGGCATGCTTTTTGTAGTAAGAATGTTGTAATCTATTTAATGAACAACGTTTTATTACCTCACATTACATGAACATGGAGAGAGCATTGACATTAAATAGTGCAAGAAAAAATGTATTCTCCAGAGATATGTACATAATGAAGACAAGTAAAAAATATGTAATGTACACTTTACAAAAATAACTAAAATTTCTAGTATCTCGGTAATGGATAAAAATTAGGTGCAAATTTCAAACAATGACAATGAATAATTTATTATATCTTTATTTTTCAAGCTTTTAAAAAAATACAAACTTCAAATCGAGGCTGTTTGACTGGTAATTTCAATTAGTCACTTCATTCTTATAAACCGATTGTAGTGCATTTTTTATATAATTTTACAAAAAGAAGGATTCACTTAAAAATGCGGATGAAAGTGGAGTGAACCAGAAGTTGGGAAGTGACATTATCATTTTGTGATATCACAACAAAGTCAGCAGCAGCCGCAACAGCAGCAGAGCACAAGAAAGAAAGAAAGAAAGAAAGAAAATGTACAGCATGTAAAAATACAATGTGTACTCATATATATTTTTTCCTCCTCCTTTTCTTCACCACTAAATGATTTCTGCTGAGACTTGCTTAAAAATAGTCCAAGAAACAGAACAAGGCTGACAAGAAGGCAGACGTGCAGACTGCTGACTATGCCATTTTTATCTCTTTTTTCTCCTCTCTCTCTCTCTCTCATCTCACCAGTCAACTAATAAAATGACATGAACTGCAGCAAGTATTATATACTTACGTATCTGCTCAACATTTTTAAAATATTTTTTTACATTTATGCCATGCAAACTATGCAGAAAAAATATATAACAAAAAAGTACTATATAGTTTATACTTCGAAAAGTAGGCGGATAAAACTGAGAGAGGACAAAATCTGCATTTTTATACTCATATATAAACACACACATATACATACAACATGACAAAAAAAGCGAACAGAAAGAGATCAACCATCACTATCATTTTCTTTTTTTTTCTTTCTCTCTCTTTCAACCAACTCGACAGAGTCAGCAGAAGTGTTTGGTTGGTTCAAAAGTCGGGCCACTGTTGCTACCACTGCTGCTGCTGTTGCAACTGACGACTTTGTAAGTTGAGAGTTGAAGCTATCGACAAAAAAATCTACTTATACTTCTACATTCATTATTATAACATTAACATACATACATTGATGATACACGTTTTCAAATGAGATAAAGAGGAAGTAGGTATGTATCTCCTTTTTTTAAAAAAAAATATAAGTTATAATGTATAATTGCTAAGCGCAGAGATTATCAATGCAGTTTTCTATACGTTGATAATCGAGACGACATGTGTTAACGCTGAAAAGTGCTAGACGTACCGTGTCGTGTCGTCGTGTCACATCATATCACTTGAAACCAAACTTTCAACATTACATATAATAATAATATGCTACTGAGCTGCGGCAATATATGTATTTTTTTAACTTTGTCGAGGAAGAAGTTTTTTTACAAAAAAAATCAATTGAAAATTGATCTTTACTCGGAAAGAAAACCCAGAAAATCAACAAGGTCTACAGAATGAAGAAAGAAAACTGTTGTATACTTTGTAATGTCATGCAACTCGCTAGTGCCGCGGTGAGATTGTACATCGTTAACGAAAATAGTCTTGTCCCTTTTTCTCATTTTGATTTATCTTCTCAGTAGAAAAATGATGATATGCTTTTTAGGCGTTTGTGTGTGTTGTACTGTCGTGTATAAAAAGAAGAAAAAAAATAAAGAGCTGAGAAATGATTTCTTCCAACCAACCAACCCGACGTAAAAATAAGTTCATAGAGGTATTTGAGTACATTAATAACAATAAGTAGTACATTAAATATACTGCTGCTGTCTGTTTGTTTCTTTACATTTTGATATACATATTTTTTACTTGGTTTATTATTGAACCAAGTAAATAATATTAACGTCAGGATATTATTATTATTATGATGATGGCACGACACATATCAAAGTGCACCATCATCTACTTTGCATTTTTTTCTTCTTCTTTATTTTGTTGTGTAGCAAAAGAGGTTACGTTATAAAATAAAATTATTCATTTTACATGGTATCACTTTTGTGAACAAGGTTTTCAATATAATTTCATCGTATATTTTCTCTCTGCTCCTTCATGTTCACTTTACGTCTACACCAAACTATACACACGTTTATGTAGTAGTAGTCGTCGTCGTGGTGTAAGTGTAGAGAAGAAGAAGATATAGTAGAATTGAGTTGTTTTTTGTATATCTAAATGAGTCTTATGTTTTTTATTATTAGATTAAACGATATTTATTCAAAAGAAATTCAGATTTTCACAACACCCGTCCTACTACACCACAACATGGAAAACTAGTAGCAAGGAGTAATTGCACATCTGCATCTGTCGTTTTTGACATGTCGCCAGGTTTTGTCGTACTCTTTTTTCTATTATGATGATGATGGTACTTTTGTGTTTGCTGCTTGTTTTTTCTCTCTGTGAATATTGCAGTTTACATGTAACGTGTTTAAAATCACTGTGCTGCCATACTGTAGTACATACTGTTGCAGTACTACTATTACTGGTGATGCATGATGCATGAAACAAAAAAAATACTGATTGTGATGGCGATAACGTCTCTCCTATCTGTCAGTTCAACGTGATTGTAAAAACAGTCAAGCAGGCAGGCGGCCAGTGTCAGTCTGTCAAAGTAGAAAATTTCTTTAGAGAGAGAGAGAGAGAGAGAGAAATTGAAACGAAATATGATCTTATTTTCAACATTTAAATATTTGTAAGTACAGTATAATTACAAACGATGATGATTATGATAAATGTAGAAAAAATTAAGCATAAAAAATGGAAAAAATCGGAAGTACTCAAATAAACATGATCATTTTATCTATCATCATAAAACTAACAAAATATATTATGTAATAAAGTAGAATAAGAAAAA
>JAHZMT010004258.1:0-30529 GCA_027743785.1 Sinhomidia bicolor
GTCCAGGAGATAACCGTGTCATGCAATGGGCAGCTGTAAGTATGGTGCTATTTGTAATCAATGTTCCGGCGCAATGAAAAACATGCACTCCACTAGAAACTGTTCAAAGATTGTTACGATACAAACATTTTAACTACTTTTAAAATCTGCATGTTCCAAAGTTTTGCGAGACTTTTTGGGATGCTCTTACCATTCAAAAGATACAACTGTACCATCCACGGATGTCTTTGAAGTGGAACAACTTTTCCACCTACAATCCGCTTATTACGTGACCCTGTGTCTATTCCAGTTTCTTCACTCAACAAGTCTTCGTCTTTGTCGTATTCATCGAGAATGGCTGGAAAGCCACATTCTGAAAGGGGAGGCAGCCACTTGTAGTTGGGATGTGTCACTATTATTTCCTCTGTTAATGGAGGATCCCAGCCCACGTCCTTTTCTGGATCTGCTGAAACATCAAGTTTTGGACCATCGCCCGACACTCGAACAACTCCGCCTGCCAGGTCATGCTCTGGAATAGCCTGCCAAATTCCCATAAATGATGTGGATGATAATGCTGCTGGTATTATAATACGGGGCGCGAATGGCCTCTCCGTTGATTCTGATTCTGTAAGTTCTGCAGGCAATGTCGTATTGTTTGCACAAATTGACTTTCCAATGAGAAGTGACAGAGCTAACAGAATAAACACTGCCATTTTTGTAAGCTACAAATTACAAATCACAGCTCTGTGATTTGTGAGAATTCTTTAAAAACACAACTCAACTTGAATTTTATTCTCGTTTTTGTAGGCAATATTTACTCTGCGCTTTGAAGTTTACTTTCATTCACAATCTATTATTTATTGTCATTTTAAATTTAGAAAGAAAACAATGGTTAATTCTTTGGGAGATGTAAACGATGCCGAAAATACACAATGTGCAAAACGGCCTTCAACTCTATAGATTGACCTTGTTCGTATATTATGTAACTGAGTTTAATAATCCTTATAACGTCCATTGTCTTACAACTCTCGTGACCATTCAATTTTTAAATCTATTATGCTATATAGTCTCAAATATAAACAAAAAACACTTTGTCCTAACGTTAATTTAAAGTCGGTAACTGTTGAAATTAAGACTTTCATATTTGTCTATATACTTACGTATAAAGGCATATTATACACTTTTATGATTTTTCTACCGTTGTAAAACAATAGAATTTACCAAACTTGGCAAAAATACTCCAATGTGACCAAACTCAATTATTATTAGCATTTGTTCGTGTAATTCCCCCTTTTTTCATGTTCGTGCAAAAATGTTCACTACAAACAAATTCTGTTTACAGTTCAACAACTGCTCATCCCTCTCTTCTTCCCCCTTTTCTTATCTCGCATAGACAAACCAATGTAATAATATCATCAATATCAAAATTGTAGTAGGAAGAACAAAAATAAATAAACTTGTATGAATAAACGAATAATAAAAATAATAAAACCCATTTCTCCTTTTCCCCTACCTTGGTTTAACTGTGTGCTGCTTATTGCATTACTACAGGTTATAAATAAAACCTACTATTCTTTTAAGCAAAACTCTTATAAAAATCATATACTTTTTTATACGGTACCAGTAGTATTATTTCCGTTATTATTATTATTATTATTATTACCATTTTCAACAACAACAACTCCTCTCTCTCACTCACTCATCGTCAGTCACCACCACAAACAAATATTTAATGCTACATATTTAATGTATTTATATTTTTTCTCCATTTATTTATGATTATTATTTTTTTCTCGAGGTATATAGCATAATACAATGTCACACAGATTTCAGTTTGTTTGGCAAGAAGAGGAGGAGAAATAAAAAGTGGAGTGGTATAAATAGCCATATCATTATTATTATTTACTTGCTTTATTACATAGACTACTACTACCCTTTTATTTTATTTTCTCGAGTCCTTCGCTCTTTTTTTTCTCTCTCTCGTCTCTCCCTTCCAACTTTTTGTTCTGTTCTTCTCTCTCTCTCTCTCTCTTTCTCTCTCTCTATCCATATAGATCTGCTGCTCTCAAGTAAAATGGATTTGGATTAGATTAGAGAGTAGAGGGGAAAAGAAACATTTTGCAGCAGTGGCAAGCAGCACAGCAGCCAAAAGTGCTCTTTTCTTTCTTTCAATTGAATTCACTCGGTGAGCGAGCATACATCCACATTATATTTCATTACATTTTATATATTTTTTTGTGCAGTTTGCATGTGCATTTCTTTCCTATATGTATATAGCATACCAAGACGCAAGCTATTTTATGGTTGATATAAATGAGACGACACGGGGTGAAACCCCTGCTGAGAGCACCGGTTGTGCCAATGCGAAAATGTGTGTCCTCTTCTTCTTCTTCTTCTTCTTCTTCTTCTTCTCCTCTCTGTCCTCTCTCGCTACTTTTGCCATATTTTCCCATTCATTTTCGCCATGTCCATGTCGATATTGTCACCAGTCTGGTTTTTATATGTATATACTTATGTATATATTACAGTGTGCCCAACGACATATTCTCCTACTCGACAACAGCAGTTCAATTCGCAATTCACCTGCGATGTCCTCTTGCTCCGGTTTTGTGACAAAAGCCATATGAGAGTTGTTGTCGCTACTCTATTGACATGATTCATATGGCGTGAGTAGTGGAAAACCAAAAAGCAAATCAGAGGCATGCATATACATGGAGGAAGAAGGGAAAGTGAAAATAAAGAGAGTGAGAGGCTATTATTGAAAAAAGGGTTCTTGCACTTAACTATATGCATATACTATTACCATACAGCGTCATCGTCATCATGACCGGAAGAATGATAGCCTTGTTTCCGCAGAATAAAAATAAAAAAAAGTAAATAAATAAGTAAAAATGCTTTTGTTATTGCGAGAGGAGAGCGAAGCAGAAAAACATAAATAAATGGCTGTTATTTTTAGTTTCGATTTCATTGCTTGCTACTGTGAAAATTTTGCTTTGTTTGACTACATGTATTGCCTTTTGGCTTTCCACTACTGTGCTGGCTGCTGCCTCATAATTTTCTACCATTGACAGATGTAAATACCAAGACTATAGCTAAATAAATAGACATATTTTTTAAAGTTTACCTGTGCAGCAGACAGGTCATGTAAGGTCGCTAGTGAGAGTATAGTATAATAGAATAATGATAATAATAATCTCATTTCTATTCATTGAAAAAATGGCTGGAATTGAATGTCCACTTGTCAACTTTTATGTTTATTTCGGTGTGCCTGCTGCCTCCTATGCCTGCCTGTTAAAGTAAACATTCCATTAGCCTGCTTCTCTATTCCATTGACATTGTTTGCAAACTCTCGCTCTCGTGTCTTCTTCCCTTGTATAATAATAATAACAAGGGAATGAAAATTGAAATGGATATTATAAACTCTGCAACGACAGCGCAACCAAAAGAATGGAAAAAAGCTCTTCGCTCGCAGTCTCTATGCTTTTGCTTGTTATTAAATGTATGTTAATGGTCCAAAGTGGACAGATAATTCTTCATGACATTCTTCCTACTTTTTTTGTGCATGTCGTGTGTGGTGTCCTTCTGTCCCCCTGTCGTGTTACACTTGCTTGGCGATCCAAAGAAGAAAAAAACCCAAGAAAATTTATGTGTGCCGAGAGAATAGGTAAATACGGGATAAATACCTACCTGTCTTATTCTTTTCTCGCCTGTCCTACCAACCATATGAAATGCAATATTATTACGGAATACTGATACACCGAGAAAAAATACGACAATGACATCCATCCGTACAACAACAGCATTAACGCAAACAAACACGAAAAAAAAGAAGAAGAAGAGGAACAACTTGTGCTCGCGTTCCCAGATGGGAATCTTCCGAGTCATCATCATCGTTATCATCAAAAGCAAAAAAAGAGAGTTTTTTCTTTGGCGAATGAATAGAGAAAGTATGCAAGCACACATCTGTAAAAAAAAGCAAAGTGGTCGTGGGTATCATCGTTACGGTTATCATCATTATCATCATACTTCACATTATACATGCCTACTGGTGAAACCAGGAAGTATTAGCTTGAAAGAAGAAGGAACGCAACTCAACGCAGCGCGTCAGAGTCAACCTCGCCACCACCACCTTCATACCAGCAGGCTACTCACTTACTACGAGAGAATCGAACTGAGAGTGAAAAAAAGAAGAAAAAAAGAGTGGAGAGTTGGTTGACACACGTTGTCGTTCTCCTCTCATTCATGGCAGCAGTCGTGTGCCTTTTTCCATAATATTATACTTTTTTACCCACTTAAACTTGCTTACTTTTTTCTTTCTTTTTTTTCTCCCAAATTGTTGTAGTTGTTGTACCAGTAGTTGTTGTTGTGAAGTATGAAACTAGAGTATGACGACATTCTGAAAGCGTATATGCATACACATTTGTTTGTGTATACATTCATTCACCTTGTAGGTATATTAAAAACTAACTTCCCACTCCGCATAAATGTTTTTATTTTTTTCTTCTTGTTGTCTGCTATTTATTTACTAGTATAGCAATAACAATAATGTAAAAATGGGTTACAATACATGCTATATATCTACTGTTGTTGGCTGCTGAGAAAAGAGAGAGAGCGAGAGAGAGAGAGAGTCTCATGGGCTATCTCATAATACTTTCATTGGCAACTGTCCTGATTTACTATCCGACAAGCATGGGACACTAGAGAGTACTGCTGCTGCTGCTGTTGAAAAAAAATAAAATATGCAATAATGCGTTTCTCCTCTTTTGTAGAAAAAAAATTATACACTTTTACCTACAAAAATAACAAGCATAACACGAGAGAGTACTGCTGCTGCTGCTGTTGAAAAAAAATAAAATATGCAATAATGCGTTTCTCCTCTTTTGTAGAAAAAAAATTATACACTTTTACCTACAAAAATAACAAGCATATATATAAGTGGCTTTTTAGGACATTAATATACTACGTACACGTATCATCATCATCATCATTATCGGTGACATAACAGCAGCACAGTATTTAATAAAAAGCTAATTTCTCTCCGGTATACGCGTAGTAGTAGTATTACAAGAGCGCACAATAATATGTGTACTATATCATCATCATCATCAGTAGTAACAACAGCAGCACCACATGAATTTATGCATGCATCATCATCGTCGTCCTATGCTTTTTCCTTCCTTTTTTTTAACAATAAAGATAGATATCTCTTATTTTTTCTCCTGCTTCACTCCACCGTCAACACACTGGAAGCAGAGAAGAGAGGGTACACGGAAGGAAGCTTCTCGCTCTCTTTTTTTCCGTTGCGTTGAAAAAAAAAACTCAAGTGTAGGAGGAAGAGGAGCCGAATTGGCTGAGTGAATCTCTAATACATTTTTATTCTGCTATTATTTTCACATTTTCACAAGTTTGTTGGACGACTACCACCACATCACCGCCGCCGCCACTGCACTGCCACCACCACCACCAGACAAAACGACAACAAAATAAACAGCGATGAAAAGGAAGAGCCTCCAGCGGTATTGGTAGTTTTTTTTCTTTTGAACTGTTTGTGTGTGTGTGTGTGTTGAGCACAATATCAGTTGAGTGTATCAGTTTTTATCCACTTGTACGTACAGTAAAAGCAAAGATCCACCAGGAAAACCGCTTTGCTGATGTATCTATCTCTAAACGTCGTGGCAATAGCAATCTATTTTATTTTAGAGTTTGGTGGCAGGCAGCAAAAAGAAAAACCCGACGACCGAACTAAAAAACCGGCAGAAATGATGGTGAATGATAATAGTGAGTTATGTGGATGTTCGTGGCTGTTTCTACTGCTGCTGCTGGACAAACTGTAGCACAGGAAGTTCTTCTACCGATGCTATATATTGTCTCTCTCCCTTTTGTTTAAAAGGTGCTACTGTACTACTACTGGAAATCCGCTATCCTTTCTCCTTTTTTATTTATATTTTGCAGCGGGACTACCAATCTAAACTAACTGGCTTTGAAAAAATAAAGTGCCGATGGATGAACGATGATCATCTGATACCTAGATATGCCCAATACCTACAACGCTCACTCTCTCTCTCTTTCTCTATTTTGTTGACCACACTGTGGCATAATATGAGATATCAAACTGTGTTAAACAGTGAGACAGAGAGAGAGAGAAGAAAAAAACCTGAAAAGGAAACCGTTTCTATCAACATCAACCAAGTCTTTCAAGACAGTCTGCACGCAAAGCTATTTCCCTTTCTTTTCTTTCTCACTCTTTTCCTCTTCTTGGTCAAAATACTCAAAATGCACTTTTTCTTTTCTTTTTATTTCATGTTGCACCGACGACACAATAGCAAGCCCACTTGAGCTATTTTGCAATGCATATCATCGTCATCGTCGTACTAATGCATAATAAAGTATTATCTCCTTTTGTATGCATACACACACTTGCCTGCCACCACACACACACACACGCAAAAGTAGATAAGCTTAGGGGTGGTGTGGGACACAATGCTAGTTTTTTTTCTTCTTTTTTTAGTTTGGTAATGTGATGGCATGACATGATGACACACTGCATACTAGCACAATATTTTATATGAAAGAGGATGGTACTATATGGGATGGGGCAAAAAAAACGACAACGGCAACTTGCTGTTTTCTTTCTCTCGTTCTGTCTTTTCAGCTTTTAACAACGAGGACAAGTAAAACTATGCACCAAGTTGTAATATTATTGCATATTATGTAGTTCATAAGGTAGGTACGCTGCCGTTGCTCTGCTAGTCTCGTCTTCTTCTTCTCACAACAACAGGAAGAAAGTGAGCTGAAGTGAGTGACGTTCCTCCACAAAGCAAAAACTTTTTCCCGTGGTGGTGGCAATGGTGGTGGTGTGGTATGGCAAGTTATTATGTGTGTGTATGCGTTATGTAGTAGTTTGCTTTTATATGCTTCACCTCCTCCATGCTAGCTAGCAATTCTCCACACAAAAATGAAATGCCTCCAGCAGGAGCACATTCCAAAACCATCCAGCCAACAGCACCAGAGAAAAACTAACACCAACCAAACAGCCCCAACAAAAAGTTGCTACTTGGTGCATTGCAAGCAAGCAAGCAGAGTCGCATACAACGACGATATGATACTACCAAGAAAAAAACGAGTGAGTTACCAGCAAACTCTGCCTTACTCTTGCTGAGTGCTCTGAACTGAAAGGGTTGCTTGTTGTCGGTCTCGGGAAGAAAGTGTGGGCAACGTGCTAGTGCAGTGGTGGTAGTAGGGTACAAAAATATAGTAATAGTCTAGTCCGTTCCAGTCCAGAAGAAAAAGCTAAAGAAAAAAAATCTACCACCGTAATATCACCCGTTTTCATTTCATTCATCTAGCAAAGGTGGTTGCTCCTCAATTTTTTTTCCAAAAAGACAGAAAGACAGAGAAAAGTAAGTGAGCAAAAATATACCGAAAGAGAAAAAAAAATCAACCATTTTCTTCTTTTTTTTCTCCCTGTCTCTTTTTTTCCATCATTCCTTTTTTCCAACTAGTCAGTCAGATTTACTATGTGTGTGTGTGTGTGAGATTGTGACTGGAAACAAATGTGCACAAAAAATCAAGAATAATAATAAAGGAAAAGAAACCTAGTCAGTGAAAGCAGCAGTTTTTTTGGATCAGTATCTCTTTTTGTATCAGTATCGCTATCTCTTTCTTTTTCTGCTTACTTTACTGCTGCTGCTATTTCTTTTTTTCCCTCCTTCCTTTTTTCTTTCTCACTCTCAATCGCTGCTCTGACCAGTAGTCAGTCAGGCTTTTTTTTCTTTTTGGTCATCTATATAAAAAGCTGCTGATACTCCTTTCATTGAATACTTACCTATATTACTACTTACTTCTCTCTTTCAGCCACTCTGTCTTTTTTGTGAGTTATGAATAATTTTTTTCCCTTCTTCTTCTTTCGAAACTGGAACAGGCAGACACACAGGGTCATTTCCTCCGCCTCTTTGTTCACCTTTCCTGTGGTGCGGGTCTTGCTTGCTGCTGTGCAATCAGAAGAAACCGGAGAGAGAGAGAAAAAGAAGAAAAAAAATGAAAGCAAGCAGGCAAAAAAAAACTTGCTGAATGATGGTCGTGGCGAATGAGTGAACGAGAGGAAAAAGTGAACGTGGAAAAAATAAATACAAATACCTACCTGTCCACACAAAAGAAAGTATAGGAAAAACTTGGATTTTATTGGGACACAAAAGTAAACCGTGTACTTTCTACCTTGACTCTTCTTCTCTGTTAAACTTACACACAAGTTGTTATTTTTACCGAACAATAATTTCGTTCTGGGTAGAAATAAAAGGAGAGAAAAAATTAGGTGAAATTTTCTTCATATACCGGAAACAAAAACAAACACAAGTTTTTATTAAACAGCACTCTCATCATCTTCTGCTTTTATCCGGTGGAGCTTCCTTGTGGCTTAATAATTACTATTACGACTAGTAGTACTACTACTACTACGCACTAGTTTTATCAACTTGACTAATTTTTACATAATAATAAAAAAACTCAATTTTTATTAAAAAGAAAACATTATATTTGTATGCAAACAATTATGTATAAAGTTTTTTTCAAGTGCAAATATAATATTTTTTCTGGTTTATTTTTATGACCATGAAAAAATGTACTACTGCTTGTCATCATCATCATAGCTGACGAGCAGGACGATAATATTATGTTGATGATGATGATGATTGTGAAACAAGCAGTGCAAGATTAACGACTACTTTCCTTTCATAAATCACCATTTTTTCAATGGTGGTAGTGGCTTGGCTTGTAAGTATAGTGTAACGGTTTTTCTTGGCAAGCGTAGCGTGAGTGGAATTACCACGGTACATTTTCGCGTTCACAGCAACGATGATGTTGATGATGACAATGAAAGCAAGCAGCTTGCATGTCAGAACGTTGTTTTCTTGTTGACAAAATAGTCACTTCTTTTCTCCTCTTTATCAACCTCTACTGCCATATATTACGACGACGACGATGATGACCACAAAAACAAAATGAAAATCCAAAAAAGTGGAAGTGGTGGTGATATTTATTGTTTTCTTTATTGACAACAGCAAACAAGCATCAAAACAAAAAAAGCTAATCAAGGTTGAGGTTGATATTATTTTTTTAGAAAGTTGAAGCTACTCTTTGTAAAATTCATTAAAACCAGGTAATAATTTAAGGTAAAATTGTCCATCAGGTTTGTTTGCTAAGTTCACCCGTCCGACTTGTATTGCATGGTCATTCTAAAACAAACAAATAGACCAATCTATACTATTATGAAAGAAACATTAAGGATATGCTATTTAAAAAGTTGCTAACTACAGACTATTTCGATGATGCTTGAGGATGTTTACACTTTTCTCCAATGATGGACTAATCTCATGTAACAGTGGTGGTAGTAGTGTTCGCTGCAGCAGCAGATCAGTTTACGCTTAACCACACAAACGTGATTGTGATATATGTACCTCTAGATAGGCAAACTATTTTAATTAAACTCCTCTGGCCAGGTCACTCCGAGCTAGGTGCAGCAGCAACAGTACAATTAGTAATGAATTTGGAATTGTTGCTGCAAATTGGAAAATCTTCATCATCGACATGAAAAAAGCCAAGCTGAAGCTGCTATTATCATTTGAGACAAGAGGAAAGCAAAGGGGAAATCTGTGAAGAAAACAAATGGCAGCGGAAGAGCTATCGACGGCAGCTGTCTTTGGTCTTTCTTGTGTAAACGTGACAAGGAGGAGGAGCAGCAGTTGAAAAAGTCAATTGAACATCACTCATTTTATCGGGATCATCATCGCCCTCATCATTGTCGGAATGTTTGTTGTCAGTGAGGCGAGTGGGATGATGATGATGAGAATGAGGTTTTTGTCGTGTTTTTCAACAAAAGCAGTGTTTTTTACATCAACTGCATCACCCTCAATAGAACAAAATCCTACTACAGCAACCACCACTATAGTCAGTTAGTAGGAGGAGGTGAAGTAAAAGAGAATAATTTCTTGTTGTTGGAGTGTTGTTCATGTCCTTGTGTTTGTTATTGTTGCCTCCAGCATCAACGGCAGCAGTAGTAGAAATATATAGCAGTGGTGGTGGTTTTTGGAGTAGTTTGTCTGCTGCTTCTGCTGCAAACGTTTTCTTTTCTCGGTTCATCTGCAACGGCGGTATCCGCGGCACCACAAAGTGGACAGGGTGAACTAGAACAAAGAACAGTAGCGTTGCGTCTATGCCACTAGTGAAAGTGAAAGAAAAAAGGTATAAAAATCTATCTATATATATACTTGACGATACTATCATCCATATATGATGATGCAATATTACAGATTTTATTTGTTTCAAATGAAACGATAAAAAATCAACAATCCCCCTGCATCCCATCCTCCAACTCGCTTCTTTTGTTTACACGTACCACAGCAGCAATAATAATAAAAAATGTTTGTGGCAATAATGAAATGAAATGAAAAACCGATGAAGCGAAAGCAGCGTCAAAAAATCAACGGATAAAAATACGAGAGCTTCGAGTATCACAAACGAGATGTTGATCGGTTTCACTGCTGCTAAACGCTCACGTTGATGATTTCCGGTTGGCTGACCATCAGTATCGTAGTACGATGACTAGTAGTAGTAGTAGTAGTAACAACGGTCAACAAAATTTGTGTTTGACTTTGATTTGATTGCTGCTACTGGTGGCATTATTATCGTTGACTAGTGGTCTAGAAATGTTTACACTGACCAGTGACCTGTGAGTACATTACACAAAATGATTTCACCAAAAAACTGGATATCCGATGATGATGTTGATGATATGAACATTTTGTGGAAGCAATAAAATAATTTTTGTGTAAATTTTATAGCCGACGAGAAAAAGTAAACAAAAAGTTTGCTGTTGATACCATTTCCCGTTCCCCACTACCACCCAGTGTTGAGTGTACAGTACGGAGATATTCGAAAAGTATTAGGATTAAAATATATGTATTATAGGTATTTAGTGTGAGGTGATTATCCATACATAAATGATAAATTAATAATTATTATTGAGTTACGTATGCATATACCATAAATAGGCCGTCTAAAGTTAAATATTTATTATACTATTACTACTACTGATTACTTACTACTACTTCGTGACGTCACAAAAAAGTCGTAATAAAAGGAAAGTGGATGCTGGAGAGATTTGGCAGTAGCAGAAAGGCAGCAGTTGAAGTCGTCGTCGTCTTCGTCAACATCCTCATCGTGATTACCACCACACATGCACCTGCTGAAACACCCTGGCGTAATTTTCGACGCTGCTGTTGAGCGGGTGTTGTTGTGGTTGTGTTTTTCGTTCTTGTTGTTAATCTGGACAAATCAGGGACAGCAGCAGGAACTGAGCAGGAAGGAGGAAGAGGAAGAAGATCAGAGGTGGAAGCTATTATTGAGGTACTTGGGGAGGAAGAGAGTCCCCAAGCAGAGGAGAAACGTTTACCATCCCCACTACTACTCATTACCGCAAAAGGACCAGGCCCTGGAGGATATCCGCAACCGGCTCCGTTCTTTAGTCAGTCCACAGAAAGCGAAGAAGGCGTCGGGGGACTCTTTTCTTCTTCTGGTGGAGAAGGAGGAGGACTCGGCGGAGGCGACGGAGGGGGAGGTAATAGCTCCTGCCGTAATTGGAGACGCCAAAGGAATAATTTTGGTTGTGGGAACAACAGTAGCAGCAGCAGCAGGAAGAGAGCCGCCGACAAAAAGGATTCACGGTGGAGAAGCAACGGACAGCCAATGCATAGCTACGTAACAATTGGTGAAGAGGGTGATGGTAAGTGAATCAAAGCTAACTTGGAAATCTTCCCGATATCCATAGCATGTCTATTCTCGATGGTTATAGTATTGACGTTTATACCATGCACTTAATTTAAATTTTTTAACTTAAAAATTTATTTTACAACAGCTTTGGAGTTGGAGACCCCCTTCCCCGGGATCAGACCAAAGGCCCAAGGTGATCGTGAAAATTACCAGCGGTACTACCAATGGGTCGGTTTCTACATAATATTCCAAGCGTGTGCATTCTTCCTGCCACGCTACCTTTGGAGATACTGTTGGGAGGAGGGGCGGATGAAGGCCCTGGTGTCCAATCTTCAAACGCCCATTCACACAGACATGGAGAGTGTGAAGATACGCCAGCGACTAATTGTCGACTATCTATACAGCAACGTTGGAGCGCACCAGTGCTACGCAATGAAGTTCTTCATGTGTGAATTTCTCAACTTTATCAATGTGACAATTCAAATACTCCTAACAGACGCTTTCCTAGGCTATGAATTTTCTACTTACGGTAATGAAGTGTTCACAGTGTGGCGGATCTCGGAGGAGTTGCCTGAAAATAGGAGAGATCCGATGAGCCGGATTTTCCCTAAAGTTGCTCAATGCACATTTAAGACTTTTGGTCATGGCGGGAGAGTGAGTGAGTTCCATTCCGTCTGTGTTCTGCCCGTTAATATTCTCAATGAGAAAATCTTCATTGTGCTCTGGTAAGGCATCACACAAACTCATTAACTATTCATCTAAACATATGTTTTCAGAAATTGCCAAAAACACCCCACACATATGCATGTATATGTATGTACCTTATTACCTGGAACATTAAACACCACCACCACCATAATAGTAATAATAATAATAATAATAACAGTGGCCATTCGCACTACTTATTATTATTACAAGACAATTTCCATGAAATTAGCTTCCTACCCACTCGACTACATAATGTTTCTCTCTCGTCGCATTTCCCGGTACCAGTTTCACTATTTTTACGGCATTAATTTTCATTTCAATGCGGCGTGACATGCACCACTTGACATGCTGTCTGTCATTCTCTCCCTCCTCGAAAGATCCGCATCCATTTCCTTCAAAACAAGCGAGACAACCAGAGAAAGCAACAAGCTTTTTGCTTTTCCCATAACATTTTTGACGACCAAACAGACAGCAGAGAAAATGTTTAGATTGTCTATGTGTGTGTGTATACGAAAATCGTAAGGAGCCACGCGGTGGCTGCTTCTTTGGCTCTCAGCCGGTTCTCATCTTCAGCCAAAAAATAATTAATATTGCATCGTACGGTGCGGTACGAACGAACACATAATAAACACACACAGAGTTCTTTTTTTTAAAACTTGATACCTATTTATTTTAGCGAGAGAAAAGGCAACAGTAGCCAACTTGCCACGGCCATGGTCTTTCTACCTCACGTGGTATAGTTTGTTGTATGTCATAATAATGACTTGACCGTCTCTCCCTTTCTCTCTAAATATACATGGCTTACATATTTTGAGCGAAGAATTAAAAATGTAATAAGCGTTTTTAAGGAGCATCATCAGCATGAATTATTTCTTTGTTACTGGATTGGTGCTTCTTCTGGTGGCTTTTTTGGAAAAGGCGAGTGTACTGCTTAAGGATGATGCATGGTTTATGATATTTTTTTCTCTTCATTTTTGCTTATCCCGTCCAAAAAAAACGTAAAAAATACTAGTGGTAGTAATATGCTTAATAATAGGAAAAGGAGGAGGAGGAGGAGAACGACGTACATGACATGGACAACAACAGTTTAGTTTTTTGCAGTTTCATAGTTGAGCAGCGAGCGGCAGGCTCAGGCCTACTGACTCATTTCCATGTTTTTATTCTACCTATTTCTTTGTTGCTGCTGTTGGACAGAGAGAAAGGTTATTTATAAGGTGATACTAGTTCCATCCAGGAAATCCATATGTATTTAGGCCAAAAAAGTGTACTGTGTACTATAGCTGCTGGACATGGACAACAAGCTCATATATAGACATCTCGCATTGTCGTCGTCGGTTTTTTTTCTTTTTCTGGTAGCAACCGATGTGTGATGTGTTGCTGTTTTATTGTGTATGTCTCTCTCTCTCTCTCTGTGTATGTGTGTGTGAATTGAGTTAAGCAATTCATCCTACTTTTTTATTTAGCTGCATTGCTGCCTGCCCCTCGGCAGGCTTTGGCTGCTACTCACTCACTTAAACTACGTACTAGAAGTAAAGCAGCAGCAGCAACAACAACAATAATATAATATGCCATGCCATTTATTTGTAGGAACAAACATGTGAACAAGTGAAGTAGGGAAGCTCCATTCCGTTCATGAAAAAATTACGAGCTATATCGATTACGAATATTATATTATCCGATTACGCTTTCTCTTCGCACCAACACCACTACTACTACTGGTGTACACGTACAACAGTTTTATATACTACTACTGACCATTGTTATCTTATGTTCATAGTGTCCACTAGAAAAAGAGAGAGAGAGAGAAAGAAAAAAAATTGTGTGTTATGTTCAGTCAGCCTACTAGTCTAGATATGTCCATATTATTATTAAGCAGTTTAGTAGAAAAAAAGTTGTTCCACTATATAGTTGTGACGGGAATGTAGTAGTAACATCAGCATTGGTACACAGTGGTCGGTTACTTTTAGCTTGCATGTGTGTGTTTTTCCCAACCTATTTTGCATACTAGTTAGGTATAAAGTGGATATTCATTTTATGCACATGTTTAAGTATATTAACGTCTTTTTCGTTACGTGTGACGTTGTTAGTTGGGTCGGTATTATATACCAGGCTGCATTGAATAAAACGAAACTAATTTTCCGGATTTTTGATCACCCTTGAATTGCCATTGTCGTTATATGTATGATTGGATGATGATGATGATAATAACATAGCTTATAACGTACCTAAATGAATTTTAATTTGTTTTTTTTACAATTTTTTTTTCTTTATGTTTGTGTGCAGGTTTTGGTACTTTTGTCTTGCTGTGATCTCCGCCTTTAGTATACTCTTCCGTATCATGACAATTCTGCTTCCTCCACTTCGCATGTGGCTGCTGAAACGTTCCTGTCGTGAGATCGAAGACTACATTCTAGGGAAACTGTTCAAAGAGATCAACGTTGGGGATTGGTTCCTCCTCTCACAAATTGGCAAGAACCTGGACACGCTCATCTTCAGTGAGCTCATCAAGGGCCTTGCGTACAGATTCGGGGCTTCCAGGAAAACAAGCGTATAACATTAGCAGAAACTTTTAAGTTTACAAGGACGACGGAACAAGTATCAAGTCACCCCAAACATAACAACCACCACCACCAGATCCTCTGCAGATGCTGCTGCTGAAAGATTCAAAAGTGAATGCCAATGCCAACAAAGATACTTTTGAATCTCTGCATCTATGTCCATCTACTTTCTTTGTTGTCCGTCGTGGTCAGTCAACCGTTACGTGAGAATAACGCCGCCTTTTTGTGAGACACACAAAAAACCTTCATCAACCAAAACCAAGTAATGTGCACAAAAGAAAAAGTCATTACTACAAATAATAATATACCTTAAAAATGATAACCAAAAAATGCGTATACTGCCACCTACTACTACTACTTGTACTACATACATACATACATACATAACTACTTAAAATACTATATGCATCGCATCGCGAACGTAAGTATCAAAATGTCTTGCCAATTTTAATCTCTTTGTTGAATGAACAAGAAAGCCATTTTACAACTCACGACTTTTAATATACAAACACAAGTTATTATTTTACCAAAAAAACAAATCAAGTGACCATTGTAATTTGTAATGATGATAAGAATAAGTTATTCAATTTTATAGGAAACAGCCTATTATTATAACACACTAACAAAGTACTAGGTATTATTGCCTCACTCACGATGCAATATTACATTTTCCACTTTGTACTTTTATTGTACACTCCATGGGGTTGCTTTCTCCATGTATAAAAACATCCCCTCACATCACAAAAAACTAATCCACCTACACTCCATCGCTTCCTCCTCCTCCTCCTTCAATTCTGCCAGTCTGCCTGTTCAGCTAAAAAAATATTAAAATGCTTACAACAACAAGCAAAACACTTTTCATACGATTATAACATCAAAAAAATCAAATACGACTAACAAAATTTTCTAATTCTAATGAACTTAATTAATGTATTACGTAATCATAATGAATGATACTAATTGGTATAATAATTAATGAGCTAATTATAAACGTTACAACGGCAAGATTTAAAAGGTAAAATCAATAATTTGTAACGTAAGATTAGGCGTAATTACGTGTATATATAAGGTGTAGGTAGATAAAATGTTCAAGTCAACCGAAAATACTGTAAAACCAAAATCGTTGTCACTGTCATAATAACTTTAACACGAAAAACTGCCAACGTTCCAACATTCTCCACTTTCCTCGTATTTGTATAAATTAATCGGGGTTTTCTACATACCTAACTACTTATGTATATGCCCAGCAGCCCATGAGCAAATCAGGATCTGCAATCTGCATTGCGAAAAATGTTTCTCTGTGGTTTGGTTGGTGATAGTAGATGATGATAATGATAGAATAAATGTTTAGGTAAAAAAAATACAATGTTATCCCATCTCCCGCGAGTTCACCAAAGCGTGAAATCCAATCGCATACAATACAAGCAATATGAAACCATAATGACATGTTACAGGTTACATACTCGTACTGGACTCCAGTTTTGGAGGTTACAGCAGTTTTTTGACCAATGCCAATACATATTACATAATCCCTATGTGTATGCATGCAGTCATTGCTCTCTCTGTAGCAAAGTAAAAGGAAAATGAAAGGCCCGATAAGAATGTTTAGATAAGTATGTACATACCTTACAAACAGCAAGCACTAATAATAATAATATACTACAACTTCGAAGAAAACGTTTATTTGAATTACAGCATTAGATTAGACTTAGGAATAGATATTGCCGCTGATGCTACTGAACTGATATACCATGTATTAGAATTTAGCGATTACCATTATTATAATTTTTTTAAAGAAGCATAATTATTGTCATACCAAAAGCCTGTTGTTTATACTTGTGGTGGGTGGAAGGTAATGTTGTTCTATAATTAGATTAGTGTAGCAATTTGTACAAAAAAGGTCGAAAATAACCAATAATACAAACATTTTTTGCCATACTAAGCAAAACTAATTAGTTTTTTAATAGCCATACTTATAGAGATGACTATATAGTCATCACTGTCATGTTGTCACAAGTAATTTTCACGGTAGCAGCAGCTAAACAAACGGAACGCGACGCAAGCAAAACAATGTAGTTTTTTTATTATGGTTCCTTCGCGCTATGTAATATCGGTACGTACTTTATTTTTCTGTTTTCACAACAAACAAACAAGATTTGCTGCGATTTTTTTCTATAACTCTGACAAAAACAAAACGCCTCGCCTCAAAGAGATACATAAATACCTAGTTGGAGATAGCTAGTGCTATTTAGTACATGGAAATTTTTACGCATTCTTCCGAACTTCCACAAAAAAATAAATAAAATGTACGTACACTGTAGTAGAGATATATAATGTTTGTCAATTTCAGAATTTTTAGAGAAACAAAGCATTGCAAAAAAGATTATTATATACAACATTCATATAATAATATTAATAATAGTAACACCGATAAACGCCACAAAAAAACCCATCTTTTCATAGAACAAGCGTGTAAAGTGTAGAAATTATGGCATAAATACATAAACATTAAATGTATTTTAGATGGCTCCTTTCCTGCAGAACGCATTTCTAAGAAAATATATTGTGAAAAATTATTATTATTAACTGTTTGGCTGGTGGTGGCGATGATGATGATGATGATAGTCAGCGATAGGATATTATTTTAGGAAAGTAGCTTTTCATACGAATATTATTTGTTGAATAAATAATAACAATAAGGTCTATATAGAAGAACAAGTGCAACTTTATACAACAGCCAATATGCGTTTTCATCATTTTCTTTGGACAGTTGGTGGACACATCATAGTTAGCCAGCGAGCCACGTAATATGTAATAATAATATGCCACGTGAACAAGAACAAGATGGGCTTACGATTTTGCATTAATGCTAAAGTAGCTAGCAAGGTTTTTTAAATAAAGGTATATAATAATACACATACGTTTTAATGGACTAGAAGAATACCTTTAAATACCGCTGCTGTGGCTTTATTTCGTATAATATGGCATGCATTTTTGCATGATATTATTATTCATCAATCAATCAATCATGTTGAAGAGGGTCGATGTACTTTTTTTGCACAAAGTACCAAACACACACTCGCCGCCAGGTATTAAACATGTACCTAATGCAATATAATATACTGTTGCTGTAATTACTGTTGTTAAAACATTTTTAAAATAGTATCAAATATCTGCATACAAGACTATAAGGATATTCGGATATTACAAACTATGTAACGAGAATATATAGAGCACCAGTTTTTTCGCAAGCAGATTTTTACAAGGTGCAAATGAAAAGGCAAACCAAAACTGAAGACGAGAAAGAACTAAAACCGCAAATAATAATAATATTTTAATAGACAGACACCACTGTTGTTGGTTCTGATGAGAACTGTAATAATAACCAATAACCAACCCAATAATATGTATGTAAACCGAATGTGTGTTTAAATGGTGGTAGTGATGATGATGATGATGACGCTACATGATAATACGAAAGGGCAAGCCGTACTACTAAAAATATTAATTTTCTCGCCGCGCCGTGGTGTAATGTAAACTGATGATTGAAGGACTTTAATGACGCATTATTCAGGTATCGTTTTATTATTCCTTTAAAAAATTATTAATAATGTTTTCTCTCTTTGCTAAAAGCTATAATAAGCATAAAATATACCGACGTACTGCCTACTACTAAACATGGCACTATACTCTTTTAACTCTGCTACTACTACTACTACTAAACGTGTATGTGTGTATATTTATTCCTGTTATATTACTGCTACTACTGCTGCTAAAAAACCAAAACTGTTGTTCCATCCATCCAGTTCATCAGATTGGTATGAAGTTACTTAAATAGCCTACTAGATATAGAGAACAAACATATACTCCTCCTGTCCTCCTCCTACCACTGTACTTGTTATCAAAAACGAAAAGGTATTATTATTACATTTTATATTCCATCCTTTTACTTACTTTTGTTTTGTCTACTGAAACTAACCCAGTGAAAAGAAACAACACCAGACCAGTTTCGTCGTTTGCGTCTTATACGGTAGCATTTTGACATAATTGACTTAAAAAGAAAAAAACAGTAGAGGATGTTGTTCTCCGATTCCTTCATATTATTCTTTGAAATACGTACATGATATTTTTTTTTTCCCTCCCTCGCTCACCGATTCCATTTCCCTTTTCCGCTACATAACAACAGCGACATATTACTACGCTTAACACTTTACTCTACTTGGCAGCGCTAGAGAGCTATTTGAATATTTAATATAATTTTATGATGATGATATTGATGGCATGCAAGCTAGTAAGGGTCAAAAACTGGCCAACGACACCGTAACCAAATCATCATCCAGTAGACCAAGTAGTAGCAGTAGTACCCGGAACAAAAAAAATGTTTTTTTTCATGCATGCATAATATTTTTTTGTCGTGCCATTGTTCATCATCATCATCTCAGGTACCTAATTGGATTGGTAGAATAAATAAGAAAAAAAACGAAAGCTATTATTACTTTGCATTTCATTTCTTTATTTTTTTTGTCAATCATTGCGCTTTCTCCAGTAGTCTGTGGTGGTGTCATGTATTATGATTAGCAGCTCCAGTTACATAATAATTTACAATATAAAGAGCCGCAAGCTTATTATCGTCTACTAAAAAAAACTTGCCTGTCTGCTACTTCATCTACAACACAAGACAAACTAATAATAGTAATGAAAAGAGTAAACCAATAATGTTTTCTGTTTTTTCATAATGTAACAATATTCTGTCTGTCTTTCTTACTTAACTTACAACAACAACAACAACGTTTAGCGACGATAGTATGGCTAATAATAACAATAGCATAATAAAAAAGTAAGTTATTGTTACTGTTTATTGCTTACATACTGTACTACTACTACTACTACTACATTAACATTAACTATATTATCGTTATTGATTTGGTAGAGAAAATTAACATAATAAGATCATGTTCTAATCCTTTTTATACGTATATATATATACATATATAATAATGATAAAAAATAACAGCTCTAATAACTACAAATTGTTGTATATTCTACCAAAATGATGCCAGATGCCATACGTTAATGATAATAAAGAAATAAGGAGTAATATGTAAACTACTGCCTCTCTGTATTAAACAAATTATTGCTGATTAATTCATATAACATATATATGATGTTTGTAGGTATTAATACAAGCTATTTAAAATCAGAAAAAAAGTAACCGCTGCCATATATAAAATATCATATATATATGTAGCTAGGAAATTCTATCTATGTATGTACATACATAAATAATACATACCAAGAAAAGAAATACTGGTAAAAAAAATTTGTAATGTCCATAAGCATTACTATGTTGTAAGATATCATCATCATATTTGCTAAAATATCTTCAAGTAAAATTAAAAGTCTATTATTCTGTTGTAATTCATTTAAATCGATTTACGATGGCCATTACAGAATTTTTGAACATAAATAATTAATCATGTCTTGTATTACTATTATTACGTAACTTGTAGAAAGATGAGAGATGAAGTTTATAAAGGAAGGATTTAAATGCGATTGAATTTGAAATTTAAGATAAATAAGAAAAAGTGGTGGTGGTGGTGATGTAACCGTCTATCTATCTATCTATGTATGTGCTTTTTTGATGATGGATTATGTATAACACAAGATAATATATATGTTTGATGTTGTATAACGTGTCAATTATATATTTACAATGATGATTGTGAGCAGTAGTATAACGGAAATGTGGATTTTAAATGGAAAAATGCGTTTTACATGATATAATGTGTTGTCGTGTGTGTAAAAAAAGTACATTTGTTATATGGTGGTAAGTGTATGTCGTTAATCTTCTTGCTGCTGGTATGGTGTATGTGTCCGTTTTAAAGAAAAAAAATGGTACATAAAATTACGAGTACTTATTGTTAATTTATTTTAATTCTGTATATGTATTATTATTATTATTGTTGTAATTAATTATGTTTATCTCTCTCTTTCTGTGTAAGAAGAATTCTTTTAAATTGTGAACGCTACAAATATATATTATACATATACAACTTATTTTTTGAAATAATAAACCAAAACAACAATACAATTACATACAATAATACATACTTAAATTATTATTATGATTATTAAACCATCAAACTTGATAATTACTTTAAAAAAAATAAAATGAAATAATGATAAACATTATTATTACTTAATAATAATAAAGTAAAAAAATAATTATTGATCTTTAAAAACTGAAACAGATTGAAACATACTTTGTTGTCTTTTGTCGCTGTTGTGTTTGATTTGATGTCTGCATTTGCACCTTTCGCAACTTAAGGTAAAGTCAAAGAGCAGTTCTATGACGCGATTTGTTTTGGATGGGACGGATTTAATGAAGGGGACGAGGATCCTGCCTGACTGCTGACACGCGTAAGTACTTGGGTAGTGGCGCTGGTGCATGTTTGATTTATTTCTTGGATGATGGGTGGGTGGTAATGTTAAACCTCAAGTTACACGATATCTTATTATTACTGTAATCCTTCTCTCTTTTAATAGCTATTTTTTTCTAATGTCGAGGTTAAAAGATATGTAAATTTTGTAATATACACAATCATTACAAAACGAATATAATTGTGCATGAAAATCAATTATTATTATGATGATTTGTACACATGTGCAAAAAATATACTTTGAGATCAAAAGGAGACAAGGGCAAAGACGAGATGATAGAATTGTGATAATAATCCTGACAACAAGTCTATATTGATGTTTATAAAAAGTTTGATGCTACAGACACTGCAGACGTACAAGTAACTTGATATGCCCCGTGCTCATGCTGACGATATTTTGATGCAATATTTTTTTAGAAGAAATGCAGTAGCATGGCAAAGTGTAGGTGGTGTAGAATTACTCGTTACTGTAGCAGACGAGACAGCGGCATGTTGTACCTGAAAATAATTTGTGATGGAAGTTTCAAGTAGCATACTATTATGATCATTATGCACAAGTTGAAAAAAATTAGATTATCAAGTTATTGTGTAGCTTAACCAGTTGAACACCTTTTAATCCTTGTTGTTTCCTCCCCCACCAGAAGACCTTAAACTTAAGATGATTTTATACACTTTTTTGGCTTCTATCTGTGTGTGTGTGTGCGCGCGTGTGTTTTGTGAGAGAGAGTACCTAAAATTAGATTTGTTTCGTCTTGTGCAGTGTATTGGATAATTGTAATTTATACTAATTCAATATTTTAAGCACGCACACGCGTTACAAATGTAGCAATCCCATCTCTAAACTACTATACATACTGTAATTACTAATTACACAGACAGAGGATAAAATAAAACGATGATGGTCCGATGATCTTTATCTACTAAGTAGTTGTACTAGTTGCTGTAGTAAGCTGTGTAGGATTTTCCAAAATAGTGGTACCAAGTGTGGTATAGTGCAACAGGAAACATCACTTTTGTTCTTCTAAACGATAGCAGCTCGTTAAAGTAGGCATCGTTTAATTTGTTTTTCCACGCAAAAATGCTTCATTTTAGTACTTTTGTTTGTGCCATCTTGCTCAAAGTATTTATGAATACAAAAATTTATTCATAAGTCATTCAAGTTATAATGAAAAAGTACAAAAAAGCAATAAAATAAGTGCTGCCAGTATTTATCCATTTAGAACATAATATAAATATAAGTAGCAAGAC
Source organism: Sinhomidia bicolor (assembly GCA_027743785.1). Lineage (NCBI taxonomy): Eukaryota > Metazoa > Arthropoda > Collembola > Entomobryomorpha > Entomobryidae > Sinhomidia > Sinhomidia bicolor. The sequence continues at coordinate 22,697 of JAHZMT010004258.1, forward strand.
CATGACCTTTCGATTTGATGGATTTTTCACGTGCCATATGAATTCTATCACCAAAATATTACGAAATTGTAACGGATTCTGTTAACAGTTAAGAATGGCGAATTAATTTGAGTTACGACAGTCAGTAATCGTTTGTCGAAAACATAGTTTGAAAAAACTCTGAAATCATTTATGTGGAGACGGACTACTGTACGTACTTTCAAACTATTATTCAACAAGGATTTTGCTCCGAATTGATGGGTGCTTCTTAATTTAATAAATGTAGTAGCCAATAGTATATACTTACCTAGGTATGTACCTACGTTATAGCGAGACGCAATAGTAAGTAAGTATCCCTGTTCAAAATGGTCCTTTTCCTTAATTATGTTTTTTTTTCTCATAACCGTTAGTTAGTTTGGCTCCATAAAATGTTTTAAGACTAAATGATGATTTGAGGATTAAATTGAGCAAATCACACGAGCACAAAAAATAAACTACTACATGAGCAGTAGTAATGAACATGATAATGGATTTCTGATGAAACCAAATGAAAAAAAGCTTGGCATGCGTAGGAATGCAAAAACAAGTCGAGACCAAGTTTAAGAACACATTTTTAACTTTTTTTTATCAACGAAAGGACCTACAGCTTACGTAGTTGTGCACTTATAAGTACAACTTTTTGCTTACATTCCACAATATTATGTCTCATCATTTGTCTCTAAATACGAAACGAAACAATTTTATTGCCCAAAAAATTCCCCCAAAAAATCACTGCAATCGGCTTGGTGCTGTAATTGTAATATAAGCCAGATATATATACATGATATCGCTGAAATGCATTTTGTACCGCTCACCACTTACACGCATATCAGTAGAGTGGCCCACTACTATCACCATCATCATCCCTTCCCTTCTCTGCTTCCATTATAACGATCATGGCTGTTAATGAAGATAATATATAATTAGGCTGCGTACATTTTTATATGTATGAGCAATAAATATTGGGATCAGGCATGCGTGGATCATCAACATCAACGGAAAGCTTTCAGAGAGCTGTGTGTTTTTTCTTACCTGCATTGTAATTAATAATAATACTAATAACAATAATAATAATAATAATGGTCAACCGTATAATGAAATTGACCGACCATTTTATTTACAAATTTGTATTTGGATGCGTGCATACGACGGTACGAATACAAATGATCATTTCAAAATAACGTGTTCAGTTGAAAAAAAATTGCAGCGATATTCAGAGAAAGCGCAGTACACCACCTAATAAAACATGTAAGTATTCATTCATTCATGGCTTCATCACCGTTACATTTTTGTGATTTATTATGCCTGTTCAGAGCGAGAGCCAGTGCAGTAGTTGGTTGGTAGTGATGATGATAATGCTAAACCAGGGATGTGGAAACGACTTTGCCTTGCTTTGCTGAGTTGCTGTTGCTGCTGCTGAGACTGAGAATTATGATGATAATAATGTGGGGGTGGCATGATACAATAACAGCCACGGCAGGTAGGCACGTAACAAACAACACAGAGGGGCATTGCGGACGTTTTGGTGATGGATGACTTCAGTTCATTCAGAGCAAAGGTGCGTTGGTCCTTATGTTTTGCAGATAATCTATTTCAACATGTTTTGACTATTACTACTACTACTACAAACGAGTATAATAATAATAATAATCTATCTATGCACTTTATATGTTACAAAACTCTTATTTTGGCTAACCAATAATATCGGTATCATTATGTTGCTGTTGTGAGTCACTGTAATTGAATATTGACCAGTGCAAAAACTACCAGCAAACTCCACAGGGTCACCTATTATCTCAGGTCTCGCGGATGGTGGTGTTTTACCAAAAAACGAACATTTCGGCAATTGAGTAGTGTTTTTTTTCATAAAGTTTGAAAACGAGAAGTTGTTACAATTTTTACACCGCAAGAGTGCATTGCATTACATTGCAGCAGCCACTATTTAACCTAGCCACAGGATCACCCAAAAATTAACTTTTGTGTAATCTAGATCTAGTGCTATCACCACAACTTGCACGGAAATCGACAATTGAAACATTGTAACCCGAAAGTATATAAAAATGCAAGTATAAAAAATATACAAATATTATCTGCATTCAAAATCATACTTGGGTTGACCAAACCCTCAACCGTTTCTTGTAAATTTGTGTTGATAATTATTCCGTTTGATGGAATTTCGAAATGTGCAACTTAGTGGAAAAATACCGTGTTAAAAGAAAATTAAAATTTATGCATTCAAAGTACAACCTACGACAAGCACAGCAGTGATAATCCCAAAAAATAACAATAGTAATAAATCAAACAAAAGGAACTCTGCCTTTTTAAGCAAAACATTATCATTATCATCAAACACTTGCATAATACTTGATCGTCATTATAAACTCATTAAGATAATAGAGATGACGCTGACAAGTTGCTGCTTCGAATGGGATTAGTGGTGCGCGCGATTACAAATTATTATAATTTTTTCCTTAAATTCAAATACAAGTAGAAGATTCCTTTTTAACGTGTTTCCACAGATCAAATAATTATTTAAAAAGTAGTTTTAAAGGGTGCTCCTGTTCAACTTTTTTAGCTGGTCAGTCAGTCATGGCATGTCTTTGTTTGTGGAAGGGATTATTGTCTCTTGAGCAAAACTTTGTCACTTTTCATACTACTACTACCATTGCTCGTTTTTCACAGAAAACGATAAATAAACAAAACAATCTGAAAATAACCAGCTTGAAAAAAAGTTGTTTCGACTGAAAACATTGAACAAAAGTGGTGACCGTGACCAGTAGTCAAGTCCAGCGCAACGACAAGAATTATTGACAGTACACTCATTTCAAATTCCTGTTTTCTCTTGTTCTGCAGTTTCAAGTTGACGTCATTTTTTGATGTGTGTCCAACTGTTCTTGCTTTTCCAAACAAAAAAAAATATTGACTAACATTTTGATTTTTGAAGTTAACGCCAAGTATTAAGCCATCCGTCATCATTGTATATCACCGCCGGTTAAGATTCACTGAGCACTACTTCACCAATTACGGAAAGCGTACATAAGAGACCATATATACATAAGTGAACAAACGTGGACGGATTCTTTTGGAACCCTGTATTAATCGCAGTTTATATGCCCGTATATGACGTAAGTACAAACAAAACGCTTTTTAAACTTACCAGCCACCAAGTTCGGTTCCAGTTTTACTGCTATTATATTTAGAAGGCCTATATAGTAACAATAACATTCCATTTTTTTCCGTTTTTCGGCTCTCATTAGCGTCCATCCATACCGTTCCGAAAAAAACCAATACTATTTTCCCTCGTTTATAATTCGATAAATTATTGCGTGTTCCATTGGGTGTTCATGTTTTTTGTTGTTTAGTAAAGAGCTTGGCGCTCTAGTCAATTTTTTTCATTTTCAAAGTCGTGCTCCTGCTGCTACCTCTCTGTACATAAATTGCACGCAAACTTTTCCCATTTTTTATTATAAATTGTCGCTAGCTTTCATTTTCTTTCCAGTTACATGTGTGTTGTGTACGATGGCATATAAGGCACACAGTTTTTACATTACTGCATCCTATTGAACAAATACATATTGACAGGCACACAGAAAGCATCATTATTATAATAATCAGTGAGTGAAAGATTGCAAATAAATAACAAATTGAAGTTAGAAACTAGAAACGCACATGTAGATAACGATGTAGTACAAGAACACAAAGCGAATAGGTACGTATTTATTTACGTATAATGTATATATAGTTTATTGGGCATATACATGTTTGTTTCTTGTCATCATCATCGTGCCAAAAAGCTGACATCTTTTTTTATAGATTTACGCAAATATATATTTTAAGTTGCCTATATCGAGTTTCACTGGGTTTTCAAAATTTTCTCCTGAAATGAATGATTGAAGTCGTGAACACGTTTATTTTATTTGACATTGTGCGTGTTTTCATCATATTGGCAATGAATTGTATACCATAATAACCGCACATCATACTGCCACCATCGTAGCAAATTCTGTATTTGTTTGACCGTCACAAATAAACAATTTAGACATGCATGCAGCATGGCTGCCTCCAGGCTTAAGAAGTAACGACCATGATACTTCTACCCCGCCGATAAAAAACGACACAACGACCGCGACGATGATGATGACTGTAAATTAGTATTCTAGAGGCAGGCAGTTGTGTGTATTCGTCAGTCAGTCAATAGTGTAACATTAGTCGTCAGGTCATTTACGAGGAAATGAAATGTTGAGAAATGACTATAGTTTCTATTTATTCTTCCTTTTCTCCTCGGACAGGTTGTATAATTGGGTCAAAACTGCATTTTCGATTTTCACGTAAAGTAATTGTGCCAAACTGCCTTTTTATATGCTACTTATTTACTTGCTACCAATAATACACATTTTTTGTTCTATATATGTACATATTTACGTACTACACTGCTTTGTATATGCATACCTATGTATACCGCTTCACATCGTTGTTGTTCCGTTTAAATAAACATTAAAAGTCAACTCCGTTGGTGGTGGTGGAGGAGGAGGAGGAGGTAGAGAAGGAGGGTCTTTTGTTGGACAATAATAACGAAAACAACATAAAGTTATAAAGGAGTGGATTAGAAAAGAGAGAAAAGCTTATTATTAATCCAGCAGGAGTCACTAAGGCACATCACACAACAGCAGCTATACAATAGCAGCAGCAGCAGCAGCAGTAGCTCGTCTCTCTCTCTCTCTCTTAACAGACACGTCCGTTTGTTTAAAAGTAAACTTGAAAAAGCGACGACGACACAACTTATTGTGAACTAAGTGGAAGAACTAACGGCGACAACAACGGGACGTTACAGTGAGTAGAGTGGTGGTGCGGTGCTGCTGATACGAAAATGATGATGACGACGACTACGACGTTTTTTGCTGGTTATGATGGTCGAGAAAATGTAGGTCGTCTCACTCACTTCAGTTATCGCGCTTTCCCGTATATCGCTCATAATAATGCTCATATATACGCTGGAGATATTTATGATATATTTTCACAGAATATTATTATAAGTTGTTGTTCTTTCCTCCTCCACTTTTACTACTCTTCTTCTCTATTTGCTTATTATTATTTACTCATACAAAAGGCATTGTTTGCCATTTTGCATACTTACCTGTTTCCCTGTTTTCCCTCATTCTCTCCCCGCTTTTTCGAAGGTTGAGGTAAATGGGTCAGGTTGATATGAAATTTTAAATAGATTTTTCCCCACAGTCCACCACCGCTCCTTCTTCTCAGGTAGAGAGAAAGACTGAGTTCTCCACAAAATTGTTTATAATTTTCCTGACAAAAACGCAGCAATATTATACAGTAATACAATAAAAGCAATGACATATTATACGATATGAAAACGACAACAGGAAGTCTGCCTGACTTACACACACTGTGTGTGTGTCGTGTGTGTAAGCACCTATTAATTTCTTCTATATTGCATTACTGTTGTAGTAGTATTATTATTATTGTCGAAAGCACTTTTCAAGGTTTTCGCATCGTTCATTGCCATCACACGTAGTATTATGTATATTATTTAGAAAAAAATTACACAGGCTTGCAGAACAAATCGCCGGTAAATATATAAGAAATATACCTACCTATCACCCAAACTACGTACGTTGGCACTTTAGCTCAGGAAAATTTTGGTTGATTTTTTCGTGTAAAACTACACGATAATCTTAGCAATCGTTTTTTTGTTTTTTAGAAAAATACAATAATAAAAGGCAAATGCTGGTGGTGTGCTTGAACACACCTAGCAGTTTGTTGTCCAAGTACAGTTTTAGTTGGAAAAAGTGTCCATAACCCATTTAAAGGTTATCATGAATTCAGAGGTGTAATGTAGTAATTCTTTTCCACTTGTCTTGTACCTCCTCCTACTCCTCCGCCACCAACGCCAACGATATGGGTTACCTTGCAGAAAACAAATGAAGTCGGCTAACTGCCCTGTTGTTTATGCTATTATGTATTTCCTTTGCCCTTTTGTTTACTCTAACTGCTACACATTTGCTCATGAATTATGTAAAATTATGGGGCTTATAATAGCTAAAGTATAAAGTGAATGGGAAGAAAGAAGAAGGCTGGGAGTAAAGAGTAAAGTAGTGTGGTGGATTATGGAGGGAGGAAAGAAGAAGCAAATTGGAGGAACAAAAATTCTGTGAACAACAAAATGTGTAAAACTCCCTCCATTTGTTTTGATATATCAGGCTAGTAATTTTATTTAAACTTGTTCCAAATGATAATAATACGTTAGAGATTTAAAAACTACATTGCTGATAAGAGAAATTCAAAATTCAAATGAATAAATACTGCACTCATTTTTATTATCTGAACGGAAACGCGTTTTTTGCTGTTTATAATTATGTCGTTTTTGCAAAATTAAAATTGAATGAATGCTTGCTGGTTGTTTGGTGCACACTGCACAGTTTGCTTTCGAGGTCGGATATAAAACGTAAACGGACCCTATTGTCACGCTCCACTTTAAAAGTATGTAGTATAATTGGAATGTGATGCGAGGTCGGGGATTAATTTCCCTGTTTGAGCTGAACTGTTATTAGCCTTGAAAATGAGTGGAGAAAATAGTGGTTGAAAAATTAATGTGTTTCCTATTTAAATCAGGGGGTTTACTTACGAGTAGTTTTCGACTGACTTTTGAACAGTTCTGAAAAATATATAATAAAATTGGAGATAATGTGGAGTAGCAAATGTGAATGATTATAATACTCTGGTCATTATTACGTGATATGTTGATTAATTGTTGGTTGACTTTTTCAATACGTTGGACTGGAATAAGAATATGAAATGCTATTCTGCTAAAACTGTTTTTTCAAGTTCTAAAAATAGTTTTGTATTAAAGTCACGTTTTATGTCCCAAAGTTATTCCTTCCAACTTAATATCAAACGAACAAAGTTTGTTGGATTAACCACAAAACTCTGGGACTTTCCTCCTGGTTCATGTATCAAACAGGGCTTCTTTCGTCGTACTTTCAAAATGTTCACAATGTTCTTACAGATATATTTAATAGAAGTTATTAGATATAAACTTGAATATTTTCATTTTCTTTGTTCGAGGATAAACAGATAGTGTAAAAATACCGAGTGTTATTAAGTCTATACTCTTACATTACCTACTTTCATTTTTAAAGCAACTGCGTGCATATTCACCTTTTCTAAACTCCTCTGCTATTTGTATCTTCAAAGCATAGCAGCATTTGAACTGTTTAATTTTTGGGTTTCTAAATTTTTTTGCTACCTAAATTTTTTAAAGAAATTGGACATTTCAGGAAATTCAAGTTGAGTGGGTTTCATTCATTTCGAAATGCATGTTCTACCCAAGTTGAAATTATTATTTAATCAGTAAAAACTCACAAATTTTATTTGAAAACAGGTTACCTTTATTAATGAAATGCATTTCACTGCAGTATATTGTAATTAATATGCATTAAAGCTTTTAAGTTCACGCTCAGTTCTGTAATAAATTAGTAATTGATTACAAAGGGGAGCATGTAAGAATTGACAAATTGCATTTTACAAGGATGAACATTTTTACCTATATTATTTGTCGTCCTTTCAATCTCTTATTATATGTAAATCGGTGACGAAGCAATAATTATATCAAGACTGACATGAAATAAAGATTTGAATTAACAAATTTTTATATAGCTTAGTCACTTTAGTATGTACATGCATACATTTTTGTAACTACGCTAAGTTAAAATAAATATGAAAGATAAGCAAAAGCAATGCAAGCATAGATAAATTTATTGCGAAATACATTTTATTCCAAAAATCATTTGCAAGTATGTA
>JAHZMT010004259.1:0-27722 GCA_027743785.1 Sinhomidia bicolor
GTTGTTACTTGCCAGTATATTTTTTTACTCCCTCTTCACAAGTTCCGGCTCATTCGATTTTTTATACTTAAAAATCTTGTCCGTGTCCACTCTCGCACTGCATATTATTATGGATAGACATACATACATATATTCTGCTGGTGCTGGCACTACTGACTGATGATTATATATTTTTTTCACAATTAGTTACACCACTTTTCTTGAAGACCACATATGTGTATCTACCTGGAAAAAAATGCACCTTATATAGGTAGAATATAATAAGCTTTAGAGAACCAGCATTGTTGTTATTATTATTATTATCGACACAGCTTCTAGGCGGTAATATATTTGAAGTGGTGATAGTGGTTCATCGTCACAATGACGTGAAGATAATAAGAACAAAAAAAGTAAATTTTCTTGCTTTTTTCCCCTTTCTACGTTATTACAAAAAGATAAGTATAGACTGCATATTAATAATGTGCACACAGACATAAACATCAACTGTGTGCTAATACCAATATTGTAAAAAAAGCAAAAGTAGGAGTACGTTTTAGCAGCAAAAATTACCATACACTTCATTTCATTTTGCACACACACAAAAAAGTCGTCAGCAGCAGGACGCGTACAAACTGCCACACAGTTGATGATGATGATGATGAGTAAAACCTGCCGCATATCTAAAGTTGTACTTAAACCCCTCTCTCGTTCTTCTCTCTCTGAGTAAATACCTTTTTTGCTAGTCGGTAGCGCTTTTGAAGTTATCGATAATTGTATGTGAGTAGATAGGTATATATATATGTAAAAGGTACATATATATGATGAACAAGTAGGTATTCTTGTTTTGCCTATCAAATGAAATGCACGCCATAAATATAGGTGGTGGTAGAGGTATTTAGATAATACCTATTACGCTGCTACAACAAACCTTCCTACTTTACATGCGATGATGATGTGATGCAGAAGCTTACCACCATGCACATCAACAAAAGCACATGTCTGCTGAAAGGCTTATATACCTACTTCTCAAAAAAAAGAAAAAGAGAAAAAAAAGTAGAACCCATGGTGTTTCAAGTTGGTTTTATGTTGCAGTGGTGTAGTAATGAAATGTGAGATGACAGATTCTTTAAAAAATAATTATGAACTATGAATATACGTATAATTAATCGATGCTCATGAAAAGCAAGGTTTTGTTGACTTTTGATAATAGAAAATGTAATATCTTGAATGCAAGTAGAAGTGGTAGTAGTATGTTTGTATTGTATTATATACATACTAGCGCCATCACCAAAAAGATGAGAACCTATAATAACTGACACTTACAATAAGTGTATTATACAATATAGAGACTGCTATACCTATAATAGAGCATAACTACCTATTATTTCTTTGTGGTTAATTTATCCGTATTGTTTGTAACAATGTAACCTTGAAAGACTCATTCATTTACAAATAGGCTATACAGAACTTTACACTAAGCAAATACAAAGTACTAGTATGTACCTTTCAAAGTAATAAATATGCTTGTGCTAATCTATATATAAAAAAGTTGTAAGATCAGGAAAACGTTTTACAACCAGACATTTCCAGAGCAAAAGAAGCCAATTTTAAAGGCAGGCCGCTGATTTTCATCATCATCGTCGTCGTTGTTGTTGTCTTTAACACCACCGACCAGTGTCCGCATCAGAGGAAAAGGTGAGTGAAACCGGACCAAATTCTCCGTCCTCATCATCAGTCTGGTGGTGGGAACAAACTAAGCAAGCAAAAGAAAAACTACATGTCGGCATCTATTTTCTTACCACCACCACCACTGTTCACCACCACCGGAGATCAGTTCAGCTTGGCCAGAATACATAATATAAAATCGACTGAACGGCAAAAGTTGATCACTGAGCATAAAGTAATAGAGAAGTAAAAAATGCATTTTTTTATTTCTTCGGTCCAGTCTAGTCTAGAAGGAAGCAAAATCCAATATCTTTGAAAATTGGTCTGCTGGAAGTTTACATAAACATATTCTGCTGCATAGAAGATAAGGTTGTTTTCTGTGAGTTACTTTTGCTCTTTTTCTCAACCCGATCGTTTTTTTCTGCCTTGGCCGAAGAAGAAAAAAAACACTTTTAATTTCAAAAAGCAATTTCTCGGTGCAAAAACCAGATCCAAACAGTTGTTATTATATGGAAGAAACCTGATTAAAAGCATTACATTGGTAATGTAGTAGCAAGCAGTAGAGAGCTATATAATAAAGTAGCTGAACCAATGATATGCATAAACCACAATAACTACAACCATTTTTATAAACAGCAAATGTACGTTTTTGCCAAGAAGATACAACGCGTGTAGACAAAAAATATGCAGCAACAGATGAACGATGCCAGTAAATTCAGAATCGTTTTCTTCCCTTCACCTGCTGCCATTACGTATTACGCGTAGCGCCTCATACGTCTTGATATATCAACATCAGAAGCAAAAATGAAGACAAAATGAAGCCTCATAAAAAATACTTCTCCGCTGTGAAAAAAGGATTGATTCGTGCTCTACCCAGCCAGGAATGGGCTTTTTATTGTCACCTAATTTCACACCAGCAGTTGCTCTTCCAATGTAACTTTTTATCAGGGTAACAAAAAAAATCATTTTAAATTATAGAATTATATCATCACGTAGGAATATATATATTTTATACTCCACTGGCACATTCCTTACATACACATAGGTGTATATATAAATGATAGAATAAAATTCTCAGATCTGAATAATCTAAAATTTTAAACCTCCTGCGATTAACAAATGAATAAAAAACTGATATAGTTTCATCGTTTTGTTTTGGCATGTTTTCTTTTCTTTGTCTAATTAAACTAGACAATCGAATTCGTTCCATCCGTCGCAGTGCAGTAGTCAAAATAATTTTCTTACAAGGAATACAACTAGTGGTATGTACATATATTAAAATATTATTGTTGCACTGCTTCGCTGTCTTGTGTATTATAATAATAGGTACGTAGTAAACAAATTCTTCAAGTTATTAATGAAATCCTGCTGAAAAATCTTTTTTAGATCAGCAACGTCGTCGTCGCTCACTTGCTTGCCTCATCATCATTATTATTATGGTTTTTACGTGGAAAGGAATCAAATTAAAAATTCTCATAAGTCTCATGCCGTGCCATGGAATATTGTGAGAATGTTGTTTCAGTTGATAATAAAGATTGTATATTGCACTACGCTGAAGCTGTAACAAAAGGGATGATACTTTTTTACTGTATTGGGGAACCATTTTTTGTGTTGCTGCTGCTGTGTGCATGCATGTAAATGCAAAGTAAAGCACATTAAAATTCCAAATGTCATTCATCCAGTGTGAAACACTCGTAATAATGTTAATAGCAGTCGAGCAGTTTTCCATTTGATGACAAAAAAGTGTAGAAGCTAAAGGGTTTGAAAAATTGGTGAAAAAGTGGTTCCCACGCATCTTTTCTAAGCGCATAATACTTACTCAGGTAACAACAGCGTAAAGGGAAAAATGATTCTTTTTTCTTCTGGTTGTCCAACACAAAATGCGCGATACCAACATAACATCTACGGAAAAGGATGATGATGACGATGGCATATAATATATGTAGCTATAAAGTATAAAGCTATATGCAGACAACAACAGAGCATCAGCAATCTCTAGGTTTTAGGAAAAGCAAGCGCAAGTGTACAGAGTTGATGAGGATGTTTTTACAAGACTTTCATGAACTGTTTACATGCATATTACTACTACGATTCAATGATAATATTATGTTGAGTGGACAGTGATGATGATGATGATGACGACGATGATGACAGCATGGATTATTATATAAGTTGGACTGAATGTAATTTATATAATTATTATTATGATCTCTTATAAGCACCAACAGTAAAGTTTGCTGAAGGACGTTGCATCTTAAAATGAATAAAATATGTTAAAAGAACTGTCTTCTTCAGCTTTTTTATCATTTTGCCACTTTGGGAAACAGATAGGTATATAAACAAGTTGAAAGGATTACTATTATTATTATCAAGAATAGAATAGTTAAAGACATTTGTTTGTAAGGAGTTCTTTGATGGATAGAGACGGTTTTTTAACAATTTCTGCGGATTTAGTGCATGCACATGTACATATACATATATACGCATGTGTGTACAAAGTTTAAAATATAAAATACCTAGATATGTCGTAACTATCAATGATGTAGTAGTAGTAATGTTGTTCAACTCACGTCACTGTTGTACTTTTTTACTTGTTGTGTGATCTTGTCCTGTAAGTAAAAATAGAGAAGGGACATGGACTTTTGATACGATAATCTTTAGCTTTACTACTGTCATGTCCATCTAGTCGTCGGACAAATATAGTAATTTTGCTTTGTACGACAGCAAAACTGTCATATATTTTATTATGTCATAAAAATCTGTTGGTATAAATTTGAGGTAGGCAGATACAATACCTATTAAAAATTTTGTATTACGTAAATATTCATACAAAAATATGCAAATTTTTTAGACTGGTATAGGAGGAGTAAACTGAAAAAAATGAACGGCTAAAAATATATCATCGAGTAAAGCTAAAGCAATGAAATGAAATGAAAAAAGCATCTCTCAGAAGAATAATGATGACTAGGCTATCAGCAAGAATGGAGCGACGAACACACCTATCCATCAACTGCACAGTTGATTGAGAGTTTTGAACATATTTTTCTTCAATGCTTTTGTGGGACAAGACGATTTGTGTTTTTTAAAGTAAAAACCACAATTTTTGAATGAAATACATAGTATAAGAAGACATGGCAAGGTAGGGTGGAACATTGAGCCACTGTGTAAATTTAAGGTACCGTCAAATGTGCCGTATGCCTACAATTCATTGAGAAGAAATATTACAAACAACAAACAACATTGTACAAAAAAAAAGAAATTTCACCTTCGTCTGTCAATCGTCTGCTGTTACTGGTACGTCAAGTTACGAAATGGGCTTGACTCGTAAAGTCATCATAAGCATAAAGTACTAAGAAAAAATCGCTTATTTCAACTTAAATCCTTGCAAGTTGTAAAGTGACAAGTACAGCAACTTGTGACTTTGAAATGTAATGCAGTCAGTTAAAATTAAGAAGGAATGCTAAAATGGTAGATATCTAGGTAGCAATTTTATTATATATAACATCAATTTTAATACCTAGACACGTTATAAGAAACAAAATTGAATTTTAAAGGTACAGCCAAAACATGAAAGATACCTACTTATTGTTATCAGCTTTTGTTTTAATTTTTGCTACTTATTACTACTGTCATTATGCAATTTGTGCATTAAAACCGGATGAAAAACACCTATACGCATATATACGTTCCTTTTGTATGTACCTATGTTTCTTGTGAAAAAACACAGCTAGACTGCATGAGATGAATTTTGCTAGACTCATCATTATTATCACCATCATTTTACTTTATTCTCCTTCTCATCATCAGTAGTAAAGATGAGTATCCTAATGTGAAAGCTGTAGCTCAGTATGTCTCACAGCATCTCCTTTTGTTGTTCTTTCCAATTTATACCTTTGTTTTGTAAAAAAAATATATATACATAGTTGATTGCTTCTGCCTGCCTTTATATATCTCCTTTCTACCCACAGTTTTCATTGTTATTCCCAAAAAACATGAATATTCTTAGAAAATAGGAGAATAATAAAACCCACATTTAATTGGCTGAGTTTGTTTATCATTATCTCGTACAATAATAAATTATAAGTACATCACATGATATGCCCAAGTTTGTGAGTGTGTGTATATCTACCATAATGTAAGCATATTGTGTATATTATTTTTTACTTATTCTACTTATTTAACTAACTATCAGCATGTACCCACATACATAAATATTTAAAAAATATTATGTATGTATGCATGTGCCTAAATCCTAAAATACTTACCCACCAACTAAAAATACTATAAGTACATTATATTGATAAAAAGGTTTCTTTTTATAATCATTTAAAATACAGACAATCACCAACAACATTACTACTAAACTGACATAAACTTGGCTGTTGTATTATTATTATCATCATCTCATCATCATGGGTATCATATGATAGGTATGAATCCCAATAATAATCTATTGGAGATGATACTCTCGAAAAAAAATACGACAAGATACATAAACACGCAAAGGAAATGTTGTTCTTTTTCTTGAGAACGGTCTGTCTGTCAGTCTAACTAAACCAGTTACACAGAGAGAAAAGAGCGAAAAAATAGAGAGAGAGAGAATCGGTCAGTACTACTACTACTCTACAAAAATATCTTATAATAATAATAAAAGGTAACTTTATATGATCCGATACGGACGGAATTTCTTTGAATCCAGTCACACAAGCCGACTTCCTATGGACTTGTAGCGTGATTTTTCAGCATTTTACAAGATATAAACACATCTGCAAAGAAAGAAGTACATGGCTCAAAATGATGCTGATCAGCAGTGTCCCATGTCATGTCAGAACCACATGGGTCTCTTTGCAGGTAAATATATATATACCTTCATGTGTGTGCACTGTGAGTCTACTCGTTCACTTTATTTTTTAGTTTTTTATTTTGCTTGAAACATTTCAGCATGGTACAAAATCACGTGTACCTCAGCTCACCTTACACATTTTTTCAAACGCAAAATGTACCACTTTACATAGAAAAACTTCAAAAAATATTTCTTCAGCTCATGTTCTGTGATATGCTGACGATATGATGACTAAACCACCAGAGTTTTACCCTGTGAATGTGAATCATTCCCGTTCCCTGTGTTCTGTCTCTCGCTCTCTCTCTCTCTCTCCACTTGAATATTGGGAAAAATATTTTCCCAGGTTCATAAATATTGACAAAATTACGATGATGATGGGAGCGAGACATTAAACAGAGAGATGATCACATCATCATCTTTCACGTAAAAAATCATTATTATTTGTGTGTGTGTACTACTCATCATCATCTTCAATCCTAATCCCAATCGATATATACCAATGTTGTTTTTGATGCTGCTGATGCATCCTGCCCAACATTCTGGTTGATGATGATGTTCATTTCCAGGTTTTCAATCACAAGTAGAGAGTTAGTTATGTGAGGAGGCATATAAAAGAGAGGGAAACCAAATATAAAGTGTGAATACCAAATGACCAAACTATCAAGCCAAGAAGGGTGAATATAATAGGCGTATTGTTGAGTATGATGAAGTGAAGTCAAGGTAAATATGAATGTGGCATAAAAATTGAGAAGTAATATAGAAACTTGGGACTTGTAGCATGTTTATGGAGTTGCCCCTCGCCAGGGTGTCGAACATGACGAAAAAGATTCTCCTTTCGCTAGAGCGAGTGAGAGAGAAAATGAATAGAAAAAAATACAAGAATATCAAAGAAAGAGTGCTTGGTTGGCACTCTATTATATAATATTTATGAAACAATGATCATTGATCATATACCTGTTTTGGGACGCCCTCAGAAGAACGAACAAATAAAATGCAGTTTTTGCGATTGAAGAAAAAGGAAAAATGAAAAGTCCAAATAATAAAACTGAGCAGAGTATCAACTGGAGACTGAATTAATTTATTTTTATGCTACATAAATGAAGATATTATTGTTTCTCGCTTCCCATCAATTTTTTCAACGTTTTTTTTCAGTTTTTATGGCAAATATGTACATACATATCAGCAGTAAAAGTGTAGACGTATATATCTCCATTAGTTAACAAAATATATGCTTAGAAAGGCTTATCTTTTGCTAACGTAAAGATTGGTATGTATATGTACATGAAAAGACAAATGGGCAATGCAATCTTTTATTGAACTCAATCGATTATTCATTCGATAAATGCACTTCATTAAACTATTTTGTAATTAGCCTTTTCTCGCTTTTAATGCTTATATATCTCTGTTTGTCAATTTTTTATTGTATAAAAAGTAGTTCAAGAATTGAGACATTTTAATTAAATTTTTATAAAATCTTTCAAATCAGTTTTTTTCAGTTCAACCTTGCAGCCTTCATTATAACTTCAATGTAAACAAACAGCAAATACTAACAAGTATACGCCGGTGTATATACAGGGATAATTAGTGAATGGCCAAGTTTTGCTTTTCATCTCACTCCACCTGCTTTGTTTACGAATCTAAGTTGTTTAGTGTGCTACGGCTACCTACGTACCAAAACAAAAATAGATGGGACACGTTATTATGAGCCCAATAGCCAAGTTAAAATTATCTCTTGTACACTGTTGCAATGTGTATAATAATCATGATGAATGAAGCACTCTTTGGAGGTGAGTGCAGGTGCACATTTTTTTATTGTTTTGCAACTTGGAAGAACATAGAATGCAGCAGCAAGGCTCTCTGAATATGATCTCAGCATAATCCACATGTTTAGCATTTTCCTTTTGTAATATAGATACATGCACATAATCTCTGTTACGTTACTAGTCAAAAGTACAGCAAGTTGAGCAAGTCGCTTATTGCAATGAATTGACTTATTATATTCATCTTCCTATCTAGGTAATTTAGTCTTGTTGGTTTGTCTAGTCAGTGTTGATAATGAAGAATGGAAAACTAATTTGCTTTTTTTGGATCACCTTGCCCAGACTATTAGGATAACATGCCTTCAATATAAATAAATATTCCTGCATAGTTTTGGACATTAAGTCGGCTCTTTTAAAGGCCTACCTACATACATATATATGCTTCGTATCGTATATCAAATGAAATCATAAAGAATAATAATAACATTAATAATAATAACAGTATACATCTATGTTTGCATTGTATACACATACTTGCATATTATCTACTTGTTTCATTATTCACTAAAAAAGGGGCAGTAAACTGACAAGCAATACGCGTTTAGTTAAAGGTGTGCATACAATTAGCATACATTTATTTTTTGTTTATGGCTTGATTTCAATTCGATTGAGATATCACTTTTTCACTATGATAAAGATCAAAACATCTTTGGTATTTTAAAATGCATATTCATCATCACAATATTATGACGACGGTGGTGGTGGAGTTTTCTTAGGCACCAGAAATGTGGCACGTAGCAGCGTACAATTTTTTTATGGCATCTGAACCCCTTAGCTTTCCTTATTATTATTATTATTACTTATACACTGTGCACATCCGTAAGAAGGGTATATACTAAGCTCTCTCAGTCCACATAATGGTAACATTATCATCATCATTATTATTATGAGTTTCTCTTTAACACCTCGCCATATAAAGATTCTCACTGACCATACTGAATCGCCTGTTTGAAACAGATTTGGAGATTTTTATCATTCAATCTTCTTATTTATTTTTTTTCTTTGCAACATTGTTATCTTTTTTACAGTGAACTTTTAGCTTGAATGGGAGTTGAATTGAAGGCAGGCCTTGAGCTTTTCTCATAATTCAAAGAATCAAACCAAAATTAATGTCAATTTCGTTCCCAATTGCACATTGTGAATCAGCAAAAAATACGAATGAATACAGGAACAAAATAGATGCCGGTACTATAAGAAAAGTAACATGTAGTAGGACTATTAGTTCTTTATCTATATATGCATACATACATACAATCAGCAATTCAAATCCAGAAATAGTATAGTTGGGTGTTTAGATATTTTTGCTATTAAAACTAGCATATTATTATTATATTTTGGTGTATGAAACAAATTTATGTTGCATCTTACAAAAAAATATTATCCTCATTAGTTTCTGTTCTCAATGCGTTTATTATACATTTTCCTTTTTTGTAACAAGCTAAATTCCAAGAAGTGACTAATAATGCACCTGCATTTATGTACATACCTACCAAAATTTTATATCGACAATTGAGAGTCCACTCGCACTCTACATCCTTTTATTCGACTTTTAAAAAAAGTTAAATGAGTAGGAGGAAACGGGTATTTTTTTCAAGGCATCCAACCAAACTCAACCAACAGAATTTTAAAAAATGATTAGGTGAACTAATTTCAGACACTTTATTTGTGCTGTTCTGATGTTTAGCTTATATTTTACAAGGCTAGAGTATCAAAAAAATTAGTAACTTGAATGTCAAGTTTAAGTGTTAACTCACACCACACACACAAAGCCAGTACCTTTCAACAGTTGGTCAGCAAAAACTACTATTATCTTTCTTTTAACGGAAAATGGGTTCCGACGTAATCAATAATAGAATCTTTTCCCTTTATCCATCTCAAAAGCCAGTAGCCAGCTACTAACTCTGGAAAAAATACAATATGCGTTATTGCTGTTCTCTGCTCTATGTACTCATTCTCCCTTTTTTCTTTCCATCCTTTCTAGTTTCTCTCAACAGCAGCAGCAGCAGCAAGCAAGGAGACTAGGTAGCTACTACTGCCAACTAATCACACGTCTAATCAGTAAATAGACATTTTTTGTTCACAGAAATGAGAGTAGTCACAGTCAGATAAGACCACTTTGCAAAATACTACACGCCATACCACCACCACCGTCTATACTCATGCTTTCTCAGCAGGCAATACGGCATCACACACAACAGCCCACCTTAAAATGAACTATTTCACTATCATCATTATTATTACCACCATCATCATGTTTTAGACACATTACAATTTTTTCTTCATTTTTGCCTATCAAGTAACACTAATAACCAGCCCAGTCATTCAGTCATCATCATAATGATAAAAGGTATATAGGTAGTTAGGTAGGTACCATGCTTATATAGGGATATACATATACTTTTCTGTATTTAGGTATTATCGCATTGCAAGTATATACCTACCTATATGCACTTACGTACACTGATTCTACTTGATGATAACTGTCAGTTACTCTTTTGGCAAAAAAACCACAAAATGCTCATTCTTTTGCGATTGCCATAAGGCATTTCAACAAATCAGCGGAGACGTCTCTTATTGGATCATTTAAACAGTACGGCCCCTTTTTGATCCAAAAAGACGAGACAAGACATCAAAACTTTTCTGTTGTTTAAAATAAATGAAGCAAACGCAAGTCATCATTATTATTACCATAAACTAACTACATATAGCATATATAGCAATATTTTTTTCTTTTTCCAACTTTTCATTTTCTTCTTCATCTAGAAACAAACGTACATTTGCCTCTCTCCTTCTCTCAAACCATAATCACAATATTCACACTCAAAACTATACGTAGACTTTTCTGACAGTCCATCAGCTACCAACAAACAATATAAAAACGCTTTTTGAAATAAAAACAGCAAAAAAATACAATCTTACAAGAATAACAACATGGTATAGTGATGATGAAGGTAGTTGGTGGTGGTACATAAAGAAGAACTGGATTGAGATTTTTTCCGCTTTTCTGAAAAATTTTCTCCTCAATTTCCCTAATGCGTTACTACTTCATCTCATCATCAAATAACCAGTAGTAGGCAGCAAAAGGTAAGGAAAGGAAGCACAATAAGCATTCCAATTTACATTTTGCAAAAGAAGGAAAAAATAAGTTGAAAACGGCAAAAAAATTGTTGCTTGCTGCCTACCACTTTTTTGTCTACCGGTCGAGCACATATAAAAAACGAGCATTTTTTTCAACAACAAATTGTTTGAGCATACAATATCACCGCAAAAATATGTATTCACAATCGCAATCTACAGACTTTGCTATTAAACTTTGTACTATACTCACTCATCATTATCATGATGATCATATAGAATAGTAAGAAATATATGGAAAATAGTTTATAGGTACTCTACACAATATATTTAGATGCCTAGTATAGGCCCTATACCTACTGACTTTTTCCTTCAGTTTCTACCTTTTGGAATTACCACTAGATGAAGTTATAATAATAATAATAACACGTAGTGTTTTAATATAAGTAGCCAGCTGTGCTACAAGGATTCTATTACATTATAAAAATGGTAGTAAACTGGGAAAAATCATTTTCAGTAGCTCTCTCACACTCTCTATTTCTATACTACTATTTAGACTTATCATTGCCTTTTTTGCAGATAACAGTTGATGCTGCTCGTGTAGGTATGCGCGTACGGACGTAATGTACATTATAAATACAATTTTTTTGTAAACCTGCAGCAGCAATTTAACTGCTACTGTTTTATTTGTCTTGTTTCTTATTATAATAGTATGGCGACTTTGTTGTGTGCTGCTACTGCTCCGTATCATATTATCATCATCAGTCAGAAAGTTGTCTTGAATTGCCTGCTTTTCTTGGAATTGCTGTGGAATGTTGAAAATTTACGTTTTCTTCTAAAAAATATAAAGAACCCAATTGAGCTATCATTACACATATACGCACATGTAGGCATTATACGGAGTTAAAGCGTAGATATAGCTAAATGTATGTATCTCTGCTACTTTATGATATCTTTTACAAGTACTACATATCTTTTTGTGCGAGACATTTACAGCCATCTGAAAAAACAAGCTGACCACTTGTAAATGCGAAAAAGTCAGTGAAGATGATAATCCTCACAAAGACACGGGGCATGGAACTGATAAATCTAAAAATATCAAGGTATTTAACCACAAAAATGTTTATTTTTTTCTGCCATTCCCTCCCAAAGATTATTTACCAGATTCAAGTGCAGACACAAAAATCAAATCATCAGGAAAGATGAAGGGGAGATTGTAAAAAATCACAAAAATATTTATGGTCATTTTATCATTCATTTTGACATACATACAAGATAATGCCGTCCTATATGCTACACACACTTCACACACTGCGTCATTCGGCTTTCTTTGAAGATCAAAAGAGAAAAAAATATGAAACATCATCTCATCTTTGTAAAAGTTCCTATTAACTGTGTAGTAAATAGGTATGTATGCTTATGAAATTATACACATTTTTTCCCTCAGTTACTCTTATTATCACCGCTGCCACTGCGCATCACCTCACCACCGCCACCAGTTTCGAATATCGACATCATTGGTTTTCTCCCGTTGAAAACACGTAGAAAAAAATCTGTTTACTACTACTACCGTACTCAGCAGTAGCTGTAGTGGCAGTTGTTTTTTTCTTATTTAAAAAAATATATCTGTTGCCACTCAGAAATGCACACACACACGCTTAACTAATAATAATATGAACAAACGAAAGCCAAGCCGCAACAATCCATGTGCTAGCAATGATCCCATCAACAGAAGTGCCATTTACAAGAAAAATGAACGCTAATAGAGTCAGCTACTTTGAGTTATAGGAGACTTGAAATAAGCCGGTTAGCTTTGAAAATGGAAGAATTTCTACAAGTATGTACATATTATGTAATATGTTTTTACGACAATGTTATAAAGGAATGAAGTCTATCTGTACGTATACGTATGTACATGCCTTTTACTTTCTATATTCGCTTGACCATTTGAGATTCCTTTTCTGTCTATTGTTCTCAATCGCAGCACCACATTGCTCATCAACAGAATTTAAAAAGCTTGCGTGTATTTTTACTTTTCAAAAAAAGTTGAAATACCTAGTCGAGCTAGATTGGTTTGTTGGATGGAGAAGGCATAACCAGGCCACAATAGTGTATTGCACTAGTATAGATACTTTTTTTAAAGGTCCAGCAGCAATTTATCGCTCTCTCTCTATCCATCAAAATTTCATTTCAACCCGACCAAATTGAACATTCAAAACAATTCACTTTGTACGTGTAATACTCGATTGAAGCATGTAAACAAATATAACTTTTTAAAAAAGCAAAAGAGCACAACGAAAGGATTTATTCTGCAGTTCCACCTCCGCCGCAATATGTACTTTACCTGTCTGTGATGATGATGATGATGAAAGTAAGAAGACTATTTGGTGTAGTAAAATGAAATGAAACTTTATCTCATATGCCTTTGTTGAGTACCACAGAAGCCGACTGGGCAGATCCCATCATCATATAGAATTCTTTATATATTTTTTATAAAGAAAAAGGGTATACATTATACGAGGAAGTTGATCTAGAAAATTACCTTTTTTCCTACATATGTACCAAAGATGTATTTTTTCTTAGTTTTTTGTGTATTCTTTTCTATTTGGTTTTTATGACACGTTCAACTACTACTACGGTTCTCCTCACCCTGATTACGAAAAATGCTACACATCCATATAAACGACCAGTGTATTACCTTGATGATTATTGCAGTCATTATTATGACGACGATGGTAATGATGTGAAGGGATAGTGTCTAGTTGATTCTTTTCCGTTTGTTGCTCTTCTGCTTGACCATTCCACTAGCGACGATGGCCACTTGAGAACAAGCTACCTGAAAAAATCAGGTAGTGCTCCATCAAGGTATTATACGCTTGTTGGTCCTGCGATTCCGCAGTTTTGAACCAACTTCTTTTTTCAGATTGCAGCAGCAGCGCAGTGTTAAACTGATATGTTGTGTTGTGTACCTGCACACAGATTACAACTAACCAAGCGCTTAAGATTGACATGCTCTGGATATTTCACATTTTTTTCTTCTTCCTTCTTCTCATTCTGCCTGCTTACTGAATGCCGCTGAGGAGGCTGATGGCGGTGTCGAAAAGTTAATCATAAAAATAATAAAAAGCGGCTGCCATTTCATAACTTTTTACTTGATGAGCTCATAGTTGTACTTTCTAGTTGAAGTACCACATTGACTACTATCTATCACTGCCTATTTTTATATAGGCACATTGTTCTGTCTGACTGACTTTATTTCTATTATTATTATTATTAGGTACCTTTTCATTCATCGGCAATGTAGATGTGCTTTGTCTGACCACTGAATATGTATACCTACTCATAAAAATCGGGCATGAGTATAATATGTAATTGATTTTTTTGTAATAGTGATGACGGTAAAATGATTCTATTTTGAAATTTATGCAAATTAGTGACGATGTTCTTGAAGCTGATCTCTGATTGATAGCAGGCAAAGTCTTGTTCGTTCAGAGATTGTTTACTGCATGACTTATTATTGTTATTGTATGGTCTGATGCTTGTGCCTTTCAAATTGTACCAATACTGGACAGGCAGATGCGCATGGCACATGGAGGAAAATAGCATAATCTCTCATATCATTACTGTACGTATTTTTAAAGTTGTACTTGTAGTACCTTACTTATTGTTTACCCCCTTTGGTGGACCAAAATAGAAAATTGATTAATTCTTCAGATTATTTTATCTTCAGCCTTCAAAAAAGTGAATGAATGAAAGTGTCTAGTACACCAAGCCTGTAAGTATAAACTGTACGCAATAAGTGAAATGCAAGATACAGATACAGATTACACACATACATACTACAAGCGCTGCAATTAGTTTGACCTAAAGAGGTCAGTGAATGAGTGAATCTTTAGCCAGCCCAAAATACAGATATGTATGTATTCACTTTGTACGTTATTTTCTATATCATCTTCTTTTTTTCCAATACGACACTTACAATATGAACGTATACACAGATGCTGTAGACATGCCGCTGCGGGTAACCGTCATCATCATCAACAGGGCATTAATATGTTTCTAGAGCAAGTACAAAAACTAACGCAATATGGCTGTATCTAAATCATGAGGAAGATGAGTTTTGTAGTTGTAGTAATACTATGTATATGTAGCATTTTTAATCTAAACATATATCAAAAACCGATCGATTTCTTTGAGAGATTCATTATTTGTCTTCATGAAATCATACATGCACATAAACACATTCGTATTTAACTTTTTCTTGTGCAGTAATGGTTTGGTGAAAGAGAACATCATTGTCTGCTGCTATACTTTATTGTAGGTAGTAAATGTAGCCAGGTGTAATCAAATGCATAAAAAATAAAGGAAGCCAAACAAATAAGCAGTCACTCAGCAGACACATCGCATCATAGCCCAGATAACCTGTCAACAACAAATCCATAACACTTCAAAAATTAAATCAGGCCAGAGGCAAACAGCAGCAGGGAGAACCCTTTCAGAGATGTACAATTATCGGATCCGTCACATTCACCGACTGTGATCACCATCATCCTCATCCCAGCTTTTATTTCCATTCTATTTTATACATTTTCTTGCTGCTGCCATCTTTTTCTTTTTATTACTTGTGAGTACATTATATAACATTTTCTTTATAAATCGAAACAATTTTTTATGGAGTTGACGAGTGCTACTCGTATAAAAAAAGAGTATTGCATACCTTTATATAATAGTAATTTGTGATGATAAGCAATTGATGTTCTGAAACATGGATAATTTTGTTCTTAAGAGTTTAAAAAAATTAGTTTACCGACGACATGACATTTGTATGCTCGCTCATCGCTCGCTCGCTGCTACTGATGATGAATAATTTGTGGGCATGAGCCGGGTTATTATATTTTTATCTGGTAATAGCATCATCATCTTTCTCTTGAAATATAAATACCACACACAAAACACACGTTAAAATAACACACTGCTTTAAAATAGATTGTTAATTGAAGAGGCACCCTCCTCCTCCTTCTTCCTCGTCTTCTTTCTCTTTAAAAATGCGACAGATAATGTGGAATCTGTTACGGCTCTCATTCCTCTTGTCTCATTCCGTCGTGACAGCTTCTAGCATGTGCCTCCCCGCATTTTACCATTAAAAGCAATCAGTTGCACCGAATAAAATGCAATGTCCGCATTCCATTACATTACACAAAGCAAAAGCAGCAATAGTATAGCAGCACTCATTTATTTTTCAATTGGTAATAAGGCACTCGGGTAATAATGAGCATACTTCTTGAGAATTCCATTGTGTCCACAACATTCCATTATGTCTATCTAGTTGTAATGTGTGTCTACCTAAAAGAATAATTCACATTCCGTCATACAAAAAAAACGAATTTTATAACCTAATTATGAGAACTTTAAAGAAATTACTATACTTTAGACTTTTTTATTTAAAAGATTAAAAATAGTTGGAATGAAAGCATGCACACATTAAGCAAAGTAGCAAGTTTGTATAAAGGTAAAAAATCATTGAAAATAATATGTAAAACTTATGAAAGTCATAATGGAGACTCCTGGGGTATTCTGAGAACTCACATACCAACTAACCCAAGATTTCACGAATTTACAACGACGGAATTCCACCCATCTGCCATCATCATCAACATCAACGTCAATTCAAGTTTCAGTTAAAACGGCGCGCACCTCCATTCAAGCTAAAGCAAAATGCATTAACGTGATAATGAGTGAGAAATAAAATCTTTATTTAAAAAACTGCACTGTTATGTCTACCAACTTTTTTCAAAACCGAACATGTAGCATCCATATCCACAAAGTAAAATGCATACAATTATTATTATTATCATTGCCCCTATACATACTTTGTACAAGTTGTTCTGCTCTTATTGCACTGTTAATTTTTTTCTTGCTCTTTTAGAAAAAAAGAACAGAATGTATGACTAATTGAAAGGCACGAGCGCGATCCAGCTCAAAAGATTCATGAGTGAGAGAATACACACATGTATATCGTGGAATCAAAAAAGGACACTGGGAAAAGTCACAGTTGCTCATTTCATGTTTTAAAAAGTAGCATACATATATGTACCTATTAAATAACAAAAAAAGTATTTGCATGTTTAGCATATATTATATTTTTTGGTGTGATTAACCTAGCCTTCTGGCTGCTGCATGAAACAAGCATCTCATTTACTTTAAGGAAATGTAACGAATTAGGTATACGGACAATACTCGACAGTCTTTTTTACATTTACCATGTTGTAAAAAAATATATATATATAATATTCGTCTGTCTACGCAATTGTACAGTTCATTTGCCTTCTTGCTTGATTCACTTGACTTTTTTGGGGAAAAGGAGAGCAGAAATTATTTTCCACCCAATAATAATAATACTACTACAACATCGATGTATATAAAAAAAACTTTAGTGAGAAAATGTAACTTATTTTTTTTGTCTTGTTCATTATGCTTCCATTCCATCGTATCAACAACAACAACAACACATGCATGTAATGTACATAAGCAGCACCGTTAATTGTGATGCGCACGGTGTGAGTTCAGTTATCAAATCATCATCGTCATATGGATCGTCCTCCTCGCAGGAGGATCAAAATGTGAACTTTTTTTTGCATGCATGAATTGAACCATTTCACCTACAACAAGCGAGACAAATTAAGCTTGTACAATGATCATGATGATGATGATCATCGTCATCATTATTATCTTGCTGCTGCTGCTACTACTACTACTACTACTGATGAAGTTGCAGTTGATGAGAAAAGTAACAGCAACAACAACTGTTGAATGAGTGCCACTTCCTTTAAACGCCAAAGATTCAGTTATACTTTTATTGCTGACAATAATCCGAATTTGGCATGTTAGCCTGAAGCCTGCATGTGTCGTATAATAAGCATTGTGAAGGAAGGACTACAATAATAATAATAATGTGTTGTTTTTTTCTTGTGTGAAATGAAACAACAACGGCTTCCGTGTCTTTTCTGGGTTGTTAATGCGCTGATTAAAAGAAACTTTTTTAAAGAGAACAAGCAACAACGTCTTACGGACATTCTATCTTCTGCTGCATTATAATAACAACGAGACAACTTCTTGGGTAAAGAATGTAATTGCTCAAAAAAATGTACAAGAGAGAAAGAGAGATGTTCGTGATTTGTTAATTCGTAATGGGTTCAGCCTAATTTTACTTTATCATTAATTAAAAATACAACCGAAACAGCAGTGTGCATTGTCAGCAAAAAAATCATACATTTTTTTCGGTTTATTTATGATTATAATGAACCCGAATAGTACTAAACCTATATTATGTATATATACATTATACGCATAAATGCAATGCAATCCTTTCAACTTTTAAAATAAAACAATCATGGGACCTAACATTTGACCTGTTATTTACACTTTTAAAAAAAGTCTCAGTGA
This sequence comes from Sinhomidia bicolor, assembly GCA_027743785.1. NCBI lineage: Eukaryota > Metazoa > Arthropoda > Collembola > Entomobryomorpha > Entomobryidae > Sinhomidia > Sinhomidia bicolor. Next base: position 18,826 of record JAHZMT010004259.1, read on the forward strand.
TTCTCATTTTTGCAGCGTATTGAAATGTAACTCTTTTTACTTTGTGCAGAGCTTTACGTTTCAGTACAACACACCACCGCACCACCACCACCACTACGTTTCAATAAACATGTATGAAATACCAAGCGTGTTTTCTACTCCCTTTTTATGTGCTTTCCTATACAAATTTATTATCCTTTCTGGTGGTGGCTCAGACTCTTAGGGTTTAAATGATTAAAACAACTGACACCGCCAACTGAGACAGTTAATTACTCCTGTTTCTTTACTCCTTTTTATCAGCCCGCCTCAGCTGGTCTCCCTCAGCTCCGCCGAGGAGACAAGTCAAAACGGAGAAATGTAAAAGAAGAAGAAAAAAATGAGCAAAGTTACCATGTTTTTTATACATATGAATTATATAGCTATAAGTCTATTTATCTTACTACTACTATAAGTATACTACACCTTTTACATATTTGCTCCCTATTATATTACTTGCTCATTGACCTGATCAACATCATTCAAGTGAAGATAACTTGTTTCTTATTTAATAATCGTATAAATAATAATGTTGTAATATGCACTCCTGCCTGCCTCTATGCATGCATAGCTGCCATGAATCTTCTCGACGAGAAAGATATCGTACATTTTTTTCCACAGTACAAATATTAATATGCATCCTTGTACTAAATCTTTGTGGTATTTTGGCTTTTTAGATTATTATTCTTAGAGGAGATGATGATTACTGTGGGAAAAGGATCTGGGGATGATGATGATCTTATTGAAGAGCATCATCACCATCTTCACTATGCGTGTAGCCAGTCACTACAACTACTACTGGACTGAAGGTGGTGGTGGTGGCAGTGGCCATGATCATGATAAAGGGAACAACTAACAACTTTACTTGGATAAATTATATCACAAAAATGATGTGCATCATAGAAATAGGATAACTGGCGACGACGGCGACGATGATATGAAAACGATTATTATTATTTTTATTATTACCACAAACCTATTATCGTATTGTATTGAACAAGCGACTACGCTCGTCAAGATTCTTCAGAATGCCTGGTTTGTTCTTTTTAGTAAGTTACCCTTTTTAAAAAGCTGTTTATAATGAATACAAAAGTAAAATAGCTCATCATTGTTGCATCCAGCAGCAAAGAGAGAGTATATTTTGATGAGAGAGAGAATTGATGAAGATTATTACTGGCTGGCTAAGCTTTGGCATATCTTGATGATATAATCATCAGCTTGTGTATGCAATAATTGATAGTAGTACAAAGTAGTAAAACTCATCATCATCAACATCACCGTGGAACACAAATCCATTTGATGTGTTGATGTAATACCCGGATGCGATTTGCCCGTTTACCTAGTAGGTATGTGGATATTATACAGGCGCAAAATACTTTTATCTACCTACATACATATTATTCATTGTATTCTTTTCTGCGTATAGCCGAACTGGATAAAAGTGAGTTTAGGTAGATATATGGACGTGTGGTAAGTTTATGTGGCCTGACAACTAGAATTCCGGTTTTTGCTCTTAAAAATATTTACGATAATAGCAGGTGCCTGAATTATACTACAGACACCTTTTTTTGCTGTGGCACTGGCTGCATAGTTAATTGACTGAGAGGCTGACGCTATATTATGTTCTCTCCTCTCTCTCTCCCTGTTATTTCTTATTATTATTATACTTATTTACCTCTTTCGCTTATATTTGCCTGCCCAGCCACTCTATTTATGATTTGATTGTTATGGATTAGCCTTTTTTACGACCAGTTCAACAATGCAAATCTGCATATAATAGACAACAAGATGAGAGTATAAAATAAAATAAGAAAAAAGCCAGCCGGAGTCAAAAGCAATTTTCAATCATCAAATTTAGCATGCGCTTTTTGATTTAATTCAACCAGGGTGACCATTCTCTCTCATTTGCCCTTCTCGCCTCTTCACATAATCAAACAGTACGGAATGAATGCAAATTTGACAGTAAACACTCTAAAAAATTCATGTTCACTCTCAGCCGTTTGCTGATTTCATAAGAAATTGAGAAAAAAACCACAAAAAAATCATGTGCAATACCATTTTTATTTACCATTTATGGACGATACTATGTAAATATATTATTATTATTCTAAAGTGTAAAGAAAAAATCAAGTCAATTGCTATATAACATGTACCTAATCACATATGAATGTTACACAAGTTATTAATAAATTTATAATCAGATATATTCATTCTTCTTCATCATCATCACCATCATGGTATTGCCATCAAGTCAGCAGCAAACCGCAACAGAAGAGCACAAACCAAAGTCAATAAACATGGTATATTCATATATGTACATAATATATGTGCTTTTCCAAATCAGCAACAAGGCTTCCATCAACTATTCAACATGACCATGTTGATTATGATGATGGCTACAACAGAAAGATAATCAAAGAATACGCAACTCCCATACTGCGTCAAGAAGAACTCATCAAATTCACGTGGAAAAAGGTGAATTATTATATTGCATTGCTCTTTTGTATGTGTTTTCCCGAAAATTAACTTTTAAACTTACTACTGATCACCATCTTTGCCATTTTTCATCATGATCATCATCTTCATTTTTTTCTTTTCGTCTGCTCCTTTCACAAAAATACAATAGTAATAACCACCAACTTATCAATATTATTGCATTGTTTCTGGTTTCTTCTTCAACAATCAATTTGCTAAATACATTGTACCTACTTCATTTTTATATACTTTTCTTCTTCTTCTTCATATAAATCTCTCCCCCTACACAGGTGCACAAAAACAAAGAGAAGCAGGTGGAGGCAAGTCAATCGATAATATTGCGCTGCTGAAAAATAATATGCACTGTTTTGTATGCAAAGTGCATAGGTACATGTTTACCTTTGAAAACCAAAATATTAAAAATATGAGAGTGGCACAGTACAAGGAGAGAATAAAAATTTTGATATCTTTTCCATCTTCACTTATTAGAAGGGAATTTTACTAGTAACAATAATGATCCTCTGTGCGTATGTCGTGTATTTCATACATTCAGCAAAATAATTTTTCATTTTGCTAAATCATTTTTACTGTGATTTCCAGATTATAAAAATATAAGAGAAACATACATACTTACATATATTTTTGAAAAAAGAAAATAAAAAATATCATCAATGTATGCAATATTTTTTATTGATATTTGGTGTCCTTAAAAGATAAGATGTGTACTTTATTTTACTCTTCTCTACCATAATAATAATAATAACATCTTTTTAGTATTTTTTTATCCAAAATAATGAGAATAACGAAGAAGGCAGAGATGCCTACGTGGACTAGCATACAGATTACAGATAGATGATAGATCAGAGAAACGGAGACAGAATTTGTGCAATATATAAGGTATGAACAAGTGAGTGCACTCAACTCACCTAAAATCTTGTGCTGTACTGTATATGAAGGAGTAGTAGTAACCAAATTATACACTATAATATATCCATCACAAGTACGAAAGAAGAGACATAATTTACCTGTTTTTCAATTATTTCCACATTTTTTCTACTTTTCTTCAAATGTTGAATGCTGTCGATACTTGATTTGAGAGTGGTCTCCCCATGCGTGTTTGTGTTTGTTGGTGCGCTATATGAAGATGGCTGATAGAGAAATAAGTATTAAAAAACTGATGCCGATGATGATGATGAAGATTACGCTATGAATGATGGTAAGCTCAGACTTTTTGGTATTACCACCGCAAAACACACGCCTCATACCATCCAAATGGATCTTTGAAGAAGAAGAAGTAGTAGTTAGTAGTAAACTTGTAACTCTGTTTTTCTTTTCTTTTTTCTATATGAGCACAGCATGAATAGAGTTTTGGCCAGGAATACTAATTAGGAAGAAGATCTTCAAAACGTTCCTCATGACATCATCTCTCTTTGGGATTGTAATGAGAGGAAAATGTTGTGCAAATGTGTCTAGCACACAGTCATAATCCACATAACCTGTCAGGCAGGAGGAAAAGGACGCATGAAGAAGAACAAGAAGAAGAAGAAGAGTATCGATTGAAAAAGTACTATACTACATTGTGGCCCTCTTCTATTTTTTATTATGGACAACAAAAATCATGCATTCATTATTAAGGCTTTTGCTTTTGTTGCGGAAGCATGTTGAATTTTTTGGGCAATAGTATAGGTATCAGGTATACAAGGTTCGGCAAAAAGCAAACTGACATGTAAAAAAAAGTTTTACTTATCGAGTGAGCTGTGCACAAGGCGATGATTTTACCTTCCAAAGACACTTGGTGCCAACTTTATATCAATTGTTCAAGTTCAAAATATATTCATAGAAAAATATTTACATGCTAATAATGGCGATGAAATAAAAAAAAGAATATATAGTTATGGTATGATGATGTTGATGATGATGATGCAGTGATGGTCAGTATCGACCATACCAATGAATGCAATACTACTTGGGCGACAGGAGATCACCATCATCATCATTTGTCTTATCTTGTATTCACGAGGATGACAGCAACGCTAAAATAATTGTGTTTCTTTGTTTGGGTAAAATAACCGATTAGATAACAATACGGGGGAGGATTCTTTCTTTTTTGTTGAGATTTTGAAAAATTGCACACTTGTATTCTTATGAAATCTTTTAAGGTTAAAATCTTAATATACTTGAATAAATTGCTATGAATCTGGAAAACAAGTAATAAGTAAATTTATGAAAAGCAACTTACATACCTTCTTAGTGTAAAAGTATGTAGTAAATTATACAAATCATTCATATAGACGTTTAATCAATCAACTATACGTCAATAATAGAGTGGGTTGGAAACTTTGCATTGACTTATGATTTTTGACTAATAGCCAAGTTATCATTGTTAGATTTTTTAATACCTAAATTTCCATGTTAAATGAGGGTCGCATTATGTGTTATTCTTTGTGTCATACATTTCATGGCATAAACTTTTACTTTTAGTTTGGACTGTGCAGTTCTTTACAGTTACATATTTTAAAATTTTTTAAAGCAAATAAATCAAAGTTTTGAAGAAAATTAACGCGACGGAAATAGTTGCTGTAAAATATGATTTCATTCAAGAGCAAATATTGTGCAATAGTACAAAATGCAAAAATTCCTTCTCAAGACCACAAAAGGTACGTCACGCTTGAAGAATCACTACTTACTTTTATATTTGTGAAGAGTTTTGTACTTGACTGTGACTCTGACAGACTTTTAAAATGTATAGAAGGTGTGCAGTGCGGACTCTGCATTGAAAAATCTAATTTTATTTATATTCCACTATCCTCAAAAATTACATACTTGGTTGCATGCAGCACTGTAGCAGTGCTAGGACCACAAGCACAAGTGCGTTTATCAGTTTATTAACGTGTAACAAGGCGTAAAATTTTCTTAAATATCTCGCGTTCTTCCATTCATTCAGCTCTTTTACCACAGTTTTCTTTACTTTTTTGAAAAATACCAATTACATCATGTGTATCTAACTTTACAAATTTACAATATACCTCCAATATTATTTGTAAAAATATTAATGATTGAGCATTCACACCGACTGACCTGTTCATCCGACATTTCTCGCATTTTTGCTCCAACAATCCAATATTGCGCGTTCAGTCGAGAAAAAATACATAAAAAACGTAAATAATGTCTTTTTCAAAAATTGAACAAATCAAGTATGCATCTCATGGCCCTGCCCTATTACCCTTTTTCATTCTTCATAATCAATACGAAAAGCCAAAATTTCATTTTTCATTTTCTCTCAGAATATTACCAGAAACCTACGTATAGCCAATGTCGATTTTGTCTTGCAAGTTAAAATACACATCTATCCATACAACATTGACGAGTGATGATACCATGATAATACTACAGCGTAAATAATTTTACACAATGATACACTTGTAAAATTTCTACTGCCAATATCATCCCATCATTATACTCCCAGCCACTGCCACTTCCACCACCATTATTACATATTATTATTCAGCTTTTAAACAAACCCAGAACAAAAAGGCAATTTTTCTGAAGGAAATACCAAAAAAAATTCTTTTGCCATTCAGCAACATGTTCTCTCCGACTATCCAAGAGGAAAATGATCGGGATGATGATGATGCTAAGTATTGCAGCTGCTGTAAGTGATGATGACGATGTTGGTGCTGTGTATGAATTTAAAAAATGGAGAAAAATTACGTGGCGTGATTCAAGACTGTTCTTCATTTGTCTTGATGGCGGTGGTGGAAGTTTTGTGTGCGTTATGTCGACAAAAGATGTTTTACTTGATATATTTCCCTTTTTTTCAACAAGGAAAGCAGCGGCAATGTTTTTTTTTCTTGGAGAGATACTGAACATGGGTGGAATAGTGCCTATATTACTACAGAGGTATAATAATAATCTGTGGTATAGAACAAGTAATAATAAACTGTGTGTGTAATATTATTGTTTATGTATCTCATCATCATAATATACTACTGCATAATAACAGAGAGAAAGATAACAAGTTGAGGGGAAACCAAGAACAAAACTAATAGCACCTGTCCGCAACCGACGTGCTAAGCTTTTAATAATAATCAAAATAATGATGATACTGACAATGAGCTTACAGTGTGCAGAGCAGAGCAGAAGAGTTCTCTAATTTCTCAGGTTTACCTTGTTCAAGTTACACACACAGCCATAAGTTACACCGATAGTATCAGGATAAAGGCACAAAATAATTTTTTGCTTGTGAACTTTCATGGCTTGACATGAAGTGTGAAATGTGTCCTAGAAAATTTTCAGGTTCGTTACACCTTTTTACCTGAGAGAGTGCTTAAAAAAATATTAAATAGCCAAAGCCACATTCTTGCATGCAATTTGAAAACTGACTGAGTAGAAAAACCGTCATCCTGCCATTTTCCATAGGTTGTGCAGTGCAATGCAAAAGAATGATGATAAAGGAAATTTGGATCTTTTACAAAAGTGTAGGCGATGACAATTTCGTGTTTTGAAACAATAAAAATTTGATACTCTCATGGCATATAATGATCCCACATGACAGTGCATAATGGTGTGTGAATAATCATGCGCAACTTTGACCGTGTTTAAATTTGGGAGCAATAATGATGAGGTAATGTATAAAACAGTAGAAGCCATGAAATGGGATTCATGTAATTTATTTTAAATGGTGTAACTTGTGACACTTTTGTCACGTAATTTATCACAGAAATAAAAGCAAATATACTGAGTTACAAATAAAGTAACTTGCTATATAAAATTTTAAGTAAAAAACGTATTCTCTTACCTGCACATTTGGATGACTTCCTGCATCCCGGAATTGCTACGATGGTGCATATTTCACCCCAAAATCAAATGTTGCAAAAATACTTTGGATAAAATCCAATCTACTGTACCTTTTCTGGGCAAACCAAACCTTTTCTTGAGAAAAAAAATTGTTCTCACATTTTATTTTATTATAACGTTCAAGTTCCAGTGGTTCAAGGTACTTTTGGAATTTAATTTCTGGACAAAATGTGACATCTGGGGCAAATTAAAGTTTCTCTTTTTTACATGCACTTCCTTTCACCACAAAAGTTTTTTTTTGTAGATTTCAGCCTACAATTTAGTTTACTAATCACTCTTCAATGCAATTTTTCAAAAAACTTGTTAACGAGCAACCGTTATCAAAAACAAACAACCGACATTCCAGTTCCAGAGAGGCGAGAGATGAAGATCACATAAAAATGGTTCATGTTTTATTTCTCTTAAAAATTTATTTCTCTTCGTTTTTTATTGAAAAAAACTAGTGTAATTATATTAATGATGAATATCCGAGGGACAAGTCACAACATTTATTTAGTCAACACAAAGTGACGTAACAGTAATAAAAAAGTAATTTTTTGATATCTTTTAGCACACGCTTGCCAGCTGCTGACAAAACGGCCGAAAATGGAAAAACAGCAAAAATCAAGTCATGCTTTTGACTCTTGCGCTGCTGCTGTCAAACGGCTTGCCCCGCAATAACTTTGTTCTTTTAGAAAAAATGACCACGACGTTGAAGCGACCCCACACACCACCACACACTTTTTTATTTTTCAAAAAATTTCACATAAAAGTAGAGAATCCAAAAAAGCTACAATAATAATAATAGTTCGTCTTCTTTAGTTCATGTTGTATTTACTTACACAAACCACCAGGCTACGATTATTTTGACGCTTCAATTGCAATAATAATAATAATAATAATAATAATAACAACAACAGGAGTAATTGGGTGTTTCACTCTGCAATGCTCTCTCCGTCTTTGAATGAAGCCTTTTACAAAGTAGGGTACATTAAAAATCTATTTGCTCTTGTGAGACTTGAAGTGATGATGATGATGATGACGTGAGATGTGGACTGCATACAAATTTTTACACCGTTTTTTTTACAATTTCTTCAGTTGCTGCTGCTTCTGCTGGTTGATGATGAGGAGCCAAGCAAAATGTTGATGATACAAGCAGTCCAATGAAGAAGTGTCAAATGTCAATCAATCACTCAGAGCTTATGACGTGACTTGACACTCCAAACTTTATACGCTCATCATAAAAACCCACTACACAGCTCACATAAAACAACGCAACTACTACTACTGTTGAAGACTTGTTTGTTGAAGTTTAGTGCAGTGTTGATTGTATGCAAACAAGAACATTGAATATTTTTTCAGTATTGAAACTTTATTAATGATTTTTTTTCTCTTGTTAATAGTCGTAAAATCCACAGACTGGATGGACGTTTGTTTGGTGGTGGGCAGTCAGTTTTTATGATTGCAGTTTGATTATATAAAAAAACGCACACACTTACAACAACATTTAACAAAATGATGACTTCTTCAGCTGTCTCACTGACATTCAAATGATAGACCCGTTACAGCAG
>JAHZMT010004260.1:0-13121 GCA_027743785.1 Sinhomidia bicolor
AAAAGTTTTAAATGAGTAACTATTATCGCGTGTGAGCGTTTTGCAAATAAAACTATTATTGTATCTTAATTTTAACAGATTTGTTAAAACTAAAGGCAAATACAACGGTAAGAGATGAAAAAAGAATTACCTTGTTAACTAGAGACGTGTTTTTTTCCTTTCCGCATCGTTTGTACCTTTTAATCGGGTGTTCTGTAGTACCACCACCATTTTGTCTACTTAGTTTGACTAATCTAATCTTGAGTTGTCCCGTATCTGATAAGTGAGCTTAAACTAACTTGTTGCACATATCTCATCACTCACACTTACACTGTACAGAAAACAATTGCAATAATTTCATAATAATTTTATTGGTGTGATCAAAAAATAAGATTTGTGTAAACTTTGTAGAAGCGAACAAGAAAATATTTTTTTTAATTCTGAGAAGACAAAATAAACTGCACTCTTCAATCCACAACTTTAATTTTACAAGTTTTTATCAGACATTTGTTCATTCTAACCGTCAGTTTAGAACTGACTTCTTTGCTCTGCTTTTTCTTTCTGACTTGCAAATTTTCGGTAACATAGGAGCACGGTTTACAAGAAGCGTTTTTTAGCAGCCTACATTATTGTTGCTGCAGAGGATTTTGAACTCGACTTCCATTATCGCCTACATGTAGAAACAAACAGCTCAGGTTTTAATATAAAAACGGGCAGTGGTGGCAGTGTGCAGTGGAGCAAAGAATTAAGAAAAATATTACGCGTGTTGAATAAAATAAGGTAAATGCTCAAGCCTTGGAGAAACATGAAGACGAGACCACAAGTGCTATAATATAATAATATAACAATAAGAATAGGTACATATTATTTACGTATAAATCCTTTTCCTATTTGTACCTTGTCCATCTGCATTTTTTAAAACAAGCAACAATGCTTGGAAAATAATAGTATTACCACCGGATGTTCGTTTACCGTGCAAAAAATTTGACAGTGCGTTTGGTTCTGTAAGAGGGGAAGCAGATGCGCAACTGATTACATTTTTACGCTTACATATTTTTAAAACCAAACGCAAACGTAATACCTATTCATTCATTCTAAGCAGAAAATGACTTGGATTCTCTATAATAAATGCAACAACAATATATACCTACATGCTTATTTAAAAAGGAGAAGATGATGCCAGCAACTAGTCTTGTAATAAGAGGAAAGCCTTTTGCCAGTGTGAATTCACCGTATCGGAAAAATGCCTCACCACAAACAACAAAAGTTGACTATTAAAGCGTGCAGTTTTGGTTTACAATGAACTTAAATGCGGTTTTAAGAAATGCTACTTTGTACGTTAGTTTATGGCATATTTTCTTCTTATACACAGTGTGCAATAAAAATGGTTTCAGTCGTATCATTTGGTATCATTGACAATTTCAAGGTTAAAGTTACCTTTTTCCTAATTTTAGTAGCATTAGCATTATATATATGTACATATGGCAGTGGTGATATTTTCGAGAAAAGTAAATTTGATTATATTAAATGATATGCTCGTATTATTATAGCCCACTAATTCTTTTTTCATTCTAAAGCAGTATTAAGAAATGCTACTTTGTACGTTAGTTTAATGGCATATTTTCTTCTTATACACAGTGTGCAATAAAAAATGGTTTTAGTCGTATCATTTCGTATCATTGACCATTTTAAGGTTAAAGTTACTTTTTCCCTAATTTTAGTAGCATTATATATGTACATATGGCAGTGGTGATATTTTCGAGAAAAGTAAATTTGATTATATTAAATGATATGCTCGTATTATTATAGCCCACTAATTCTTTTTTCTGCTTGAATATGTAGCAAACATCAATAGCTGGTAATTGCAAACAAACTGGTGTTAAACTTGTCATTGAAAATTAAGAAACAGAAAAGGTAGCAGAACAAAGAAAATATTTCGATTTCGTAGCCCTTACAAACATACCAATATAGGTACACAATAAGTTTCATTTTTTATTCCATTTTTTGAAAAAAATATAGATAATGGCGTTGTCTAAAAATAAAATTACAAAATAGATATTATTTATTTAATGACAATTAAACCCATAAATGTAGCTTTAAAAAGTTTTTAAACATCAAATACAAAATCTCAAGTAATCTTTCCAATCATAAAGTTTTGATTCTGCTGATACTATTTTTGTCATTATCTACATTAAACTGAGCTATATAATTTTCAATAAAAGCCTCCATTCTAGCGACCACAGTCTATCACATAAAATATGTATCCCTATTTTTATAAAAGAAATTATAGTTAGTTACCTGAATACCTATACCCGGACTGTAGCAAGTTGGGTTGGTTCTTACATACTGGAGAATCAGACTGAAAGTTATATGCACTCCAAACAAAAAGAACCAAAAACCATTGTACCGCAAAATGCAATGCAATAACTTAAGTTTTTAGTTTAATATGTGTAGTTATAAAAACCTCATTACGCCGCTGCCCTCTAAATCTACGGTATTGGGTAGTGTACATCTCTTTGAATTGCTAATAAAGTTTAATTAATCCAACATTTTTAGTAATCTTGTCGGATGAAACGAAACTTCTGTGATTTCATGCACCTATGTTAACTTATGTGTATACTATAAAAAATCGACCAATCTCAGGAATATAAATTATGCAAAGATGCTTTGTGATGTTATGCATTAATAACTGATTTTGTGAAGGAGTATTGCACTCATCTATCAGTATCCATCAGAATGACTTTTATTATGCAAGCAACTCCTTCATTTTGTTGGACCGTTTTAATTTATTTTGAATTTTGATTATTTTTATGCATTAGAATTAAAGGATGTGTTTATTTTGAAATTTTAAAACAATATTAGATAGACTTCCTTAAAGATGCCTTAAAGATTTACAGAGCATGTTATATGATGCAATGAATAGGAGCGCTCCAGTAGTGTATGACATTATTACTCTCATCATTACATCTTTTTTTACCTGCCCAACCACTCGCACTCATTACATTCCCAGTTTCCTAAAATACTCGTGTTGTTTTTTATAATGATAAACATTCATTTTCTACGAAAATCTTGGCTGAAAATGGATTTTTGGTATGGATTACGTACGGTACACGTGGAAGGTATGAACCTACCACGTATTTTTTATATCTGATTATAGAAAGTGAAGTGCGATCAATAAAACCAGTTTTGTTCAGCGCAACACTCTGGCCATGCCGCTGGCAGGTTTCTTCTCAATTGCAATTTTTTCTCCTTAATTAACCCAAATAAAAACAAAACTTTATAAAAGTTATAAATATTTACTTTGTTCAAGAAAATTCCTGAATATTGAAACTTAAACGAACATCCTCTTGTTTTTTAAAATCGTTTTTAAATTAGATCGTAGGTAGCTTGACTAAAAACACAAACAAAACTACACCGTCACGGCAGTAGCAGATGGTCAACGGAAGTAAAATACAGAAACCAGGCTGAGTTTATAAACCAAGTAAAAAATACTTTTTAAAATGGCCGTTTACATTTGTAAAAACAACTTTCTGCTCTCACGGTTAAGAGGGCAATTTTATGCTGTAGATTGTTTGCAATAATGAATAGTTACATATATATTTTGACTTTAAACTTATTTTTAAAGATATTATGGAAAATGGAACGATTGTAAGAGCAGCATTAGGAAGCTCAGCACTACTTGGTGAACTGTATGATGCCCGTAGAGACGAATTTTGTGGAATTTCCATATTCAAGAAAAATATTCCAGAGACGCCCCTTTCTATTCAGGACTCTCATTCCTCAGACATTCACCTAGTGCATAGTGATGACTTGTCGGGAAAATTCTCGAAACTGGAAGTGAGCGCGGAACTTTTCGTTCCCGTGCTGTCAGGCTTGGTCACTTTGACTGGCTCGGGACGCTACTTGAATGACCAGAAGAAATCTGCGAGAACCGTGAAGAGCTCCTTGCTATACAACATCAAAACAAAGGAGGAAAATGTTAGCATTTTTCACGAAGACCTGAAGGATGCCTTCTCCATTGACGCGATTGAAAGTGGTATAGGGACTCATGTGGTAGTAAGCATTTCTTGGGGAGCCAACTCTGTCGTTTCCTGTTTTTATGAGAACACGGAAAACAAAGAAACCAAATAAATTGAAGGAAGCTTGTCTGCCACACTAAAGCAAATGAGCTGGTCAGTTTCCGGAAAAGCTGCTGTTGAGTTTAACGAGGGTGACATTGAAAACAAGATCAACTTTGATGTAAGACTGTATGGAGACGTGCTTCCAAATAACGATGAGCTACCAACAACACCTGAGGGAGCACTGACGCTAATGAAAAAATTGCCGAGTCTTGTAGCAGCCAGTAATGATGGCAGAGGCAAGCCACTGAACTACCGTCTTATTCCCATTTCCCTTCTGCTGAATTATCTCAACTTTTCTATGAAAGTTGACGCCACAATTCAGACAATGGAAGAGGCCAGTATTGTTCGGGTTGTTCCGTTTTTTGATCAAATGGCTGCAGCTCAACAAAAAAATAATGATTTTTATCAGGACACTTTGGAATACAAGTATTGCGTCAACCCTGAGGACTTTTTAAAGCAATGATAACCTCACACATTCACTCTGTAGTTGACTATGCAGTTGATATATGGGCTGTCCAAACTGATATAGAGCTGGATAAAATGCAGAGGAAAATAGACAGATTCTTACTAGAGTATGAGTTCCCTAGTTATGCCAGGAAAAATAAGCATAAATATGTAAATGCCAGTAGAATTAGGAAAAAATATGGATTTTTAACAATCAGAGAAAGGCGAGACATGATTGTCATAAGTAATGCTTTCACTCTGTTTAAGGAAAACAATCTCGAGGTTTCGAAACGTAAATCAGCACGACTCTTACCTTTGGCAGTTATGCCTATTTTTAAATCCGAAACCTTTAAATATAGTCTATCTTATCGTAGAGTTAATTTGTGGAACAAACTACCAAAAGATCTAGATGTTAGCAAAATTAAGCTACAGTAATTTTATAGATGCTACAAAAAAAGCTATTGTCACTTATTGTTAATAACATTACCTAACACAATGTATTGTTTTTATTCATTAGTAAATAGTATATTATATATTTCTATGGTTCACCTTGTAACAACAGAACTGGTACTTTGTACTAGCACTGAAAAGGCAAGACGTTAAAGAATAAATTTCAAATTTCAAATTTCAAAATTTTATGCTTCTATCGCTTGCGGGTTGCTACGCTTTCCACTTTGATTGATTTTGAGCAATTAAAAGTGCAAATCACTGTCACAGATTCTCTTGTGCTGACTGACGACTGACTATTACCCAATTTAATTTTAAAACTCTAGAGAACCAAGTAACTGCCTTTCTGTGCACCGTCGTGACTCATTATCACGCCATACGCCATCTAGGTTCTCTAGTCTAATATAGTCATATTTTTGTTCGCTTTTGCGACGTACAAGAAACTTGATTTTTATTCAACCCCCCATTTTTTACTTGTTCACGAAGATAACATTTTTAATAAAATTCTCTTTTTTAAAATTAAAAATCGCGTCTGTGATGATATATGAGCGAACACAGTACAATATGTCAAGTCAGCGTTTTCCTACAATATTTTGATAAAAATAACTGAATACCTACATATCTTGATACATGTTTTTAATACAACTGCACAGACTAATCTGAGCCCAGAGTTTTATCTATGTACAGTTGTGAAAAGCAGGATAACATATGACCCCCCCTTTTAGTTTCTTCCCTTTACACAACGTACCAATTAGGAGTAGCATAAGAGCGTTCATTCTCAAGAGACGTAAAGAGGGGTACTGTGAAACTGTCATAATCTCAACTTGGAGAAGACCGTTGATTTCATTAAAAAATCAGTAACGCATTTCGAAATTCCTTTGGTGACTCAATAAATACTTGGTTGCCAAGTTTCAATTGGTGCAGGCAGTGACTTTCGAAATACTGAAAATGAGCAAGACGCTGATCATAATCCAATAATCCCACACTCACTATCTGCTCACCCTCCATCATTTCCAAATTTTGACGTTTTCTTTTATTTGCTTTCTGCGTACTTTGCTCGTTCCGACTTTAGTTTTTAGTTTCACTTCCTTTTTTGTATAAATTCACCACTCCTTTATTTCCCAACAGTTTTGCCTGCTCTTCTTCGCTTTCACATACATAACCTACCTACCTTCTACATCCCATTTTTCAAGGACACTTTCTTCTCGAGATTAGCGTTATTTTCATTTTCGCGATACTCATAACATGGAAGAGACATCATAGAAGCATCGAGTAGAAAAAGATTTTTTATTTTAATTATATGCCAGATACCACCAACGTGGCGAGTGAGCCAAAAAAAAAGTAAAAAAATCAATACAAATGAAAGGTTCAGCTCCATTCCACCGCGAGGACGAACAACTAACCCTACCACTAGACAGAGGACGCCATTTATTACAGAAAAATGCGTCGTATTAAATCTGGTAAAACTACGAATGAGTCACACACAAATACTAAATAGCCGTACATTTATCCTTTCACTTTTTTGGATCTCCATTCGAATTTGAAGAAAAGTGTGGTAAAAGTACTCAAATGTTGAGTGTACACTGATAGGATATACATCGACTGCTTCGAATACCTTTTCAGTTTCCGAAATTCTACATTAGCACATATATGGTAAGTAAAAAATTATTGCTTTTTTACCGTAATGTTGTACATAGCAAAAAAATACATGTACCTAAGCTATTATATCAGCTCTGTGGACAGACAATAAGCTTGGTTGTCGTTTTAGGTACTTGCTCACTCGCAAGCACAGACTTGCTACAAAATTAAATTCTACTGAAATTCGGCTTTTGTTCGACTTCTTATGAAAGTGGGAAAGTAACGTTGAAAGGAAAGTTGCTTACTATTTAGCATCCCTCTAAACCAAGTCAGCACCAGTGAGCGGGACTGGTTCTTTCTTTTTGGTCACCACTACTGAGCATCCTTTACACTCCTCATATTCTTACACGTTAATCAGCACGAAGTCTTAAAAAATCCCTTTTGTCCTTGACGAATGGATTAATGTTTTATTCTTCAACATAAAAATTGGAGATTATGTGGAAGTTACAGATAAAAATGCTTACATGTAATCCCTCGGCAATTGTATAACATTGCATTGTGCCGCCGTTCCTTGCTGTATGCTAGTATGGAGCAAAATTACTGTGGCTATCAAACCAGTCACGTTCTCAAATAACAGGTACATATAATGAAAGCAAGCAATTACTGCGGTTAAACATTAACAATGATCTGTTTTATGTTTTATCTGTTTTACTGATAACTATCATTTAGAACTTACCTGTGCAATAAATACTAATGGCTATTATTCTGTATTTCTTAGAAGCCTCCATTCGTATTATTCAGATGGAACATTATATAGATAAGCAGATTTGAAGATGTTGAAAAAAGCAAGCCAACAGTAAAGTTGGTATCAGCTTTATTTATTTGCTGCCTTGAGCGAGCATTGGAAATTAAATTGAGATTATTAGAGTATTAAAGTAAGAAAACAAGTGTACAAATTTACTTGCCCATCTTAGTCATTTGAAGAAGTACTTCCGTAGGTCGTAGTAAATTCTTTAGAATGGAATTAGGCACATGAAATTTAATTCAATTCAAAAGTGCCACTGTTCGTGGAAAAGTTGTTAAGCTAATTTCCTATTTCCTCACTGAGTTCATAATTTTCGTAAGCACTAGTGCGTCATCATCACGCTTCTAAAGGATGTACAGGACAATGATGCGTGTTCTTGGGTGGGGCAATGACATGCTCCAGACTGAAGCCAGTAATAATAATAACCTTCATTTGTCCTTTCTTTCTTTCTGCTTCATTTGCTGGTGGTACATGTTTAGTTGTATAGCTCGGATTTGCTTAGGAAAAAATATGATCAACATCTTCACCTCGCTTGGCTCACCTTTTTAAGAAGACTCCACTCAAGCAGTATTTTATTATGTATTTCTTTTTCGAGTGGGCTTCATGCTTTAATCTCCAAATCCTGATGGACGTCCTCGTAAGCATCATCATCTACAGAATAGGTATGTGCTCTCCCGAAAGACCAGCATCCATCCAGCCAACTTTCACCGTGAAGGGCACAAGTACTACGCAGCAAGCAAGCAAGCAAGCCTTTTCTACCTGAGGCACAATACGGCTTCCTCAGCCCCACCACCGTTTCCCGTAACTACCACTTAAATCAATACCTAGCACGTTCAGAGAGGGTTGCTCTCCAACAATCCCTTCCATCTCATGCATAGCTCTGCCCAGTGGGCGGGGTCAACAGCGTTACCACGCCCAACAGTCAGCATGGGCAAATTAAGTAATCAGCAGTTGGAGAAAGCAAAGTCGAGTACTTTTAGATCATAATAATAATTTGTAGATATTAGACCTGCACGGATTGATCACAATAAATAACGAGCATAAGTCTTCGTGGCCCCGTGTTTTTTTAAATTGAAGGCTGACAAATGGACAAAGTATTGACAACGGTTTTTGAAATGCGATTATGCTTCATTGTATGTACATTAATTAAAGGATATACCTGTGCCGTTATATTTTATCTGCGTAAAAAACGACGAGGCATAGGAAAATGGCTTTATTTTCGAAAGGTAAACTTTTATCATGAAAGTAATGCCAACAATGTGTTGAAAAGGAAAGGTGAAAAACTGCGTAGATTAAACTAGCAGACTAGCGTTGCCTACAAGTGTTTCTTGTCCTTGTCCCGAATATTGGTTCGTGTAAACCTGCCCAGCACATTAGTATGTGCATACATGAGCCTCTTCTCCATTTGAATTGCTCGCAGTTTATTTGTATTTTTGATTTTGTACCCTCGGCCAACGTGGTTTATCCGGCCCGAAGCTGGGAGAGTGGAGAAACACAGGTTTGTGAAGTAGATCTCTAAGAGACTCTCAACAACAACAAAACAAACTAAAAAGCAGAGCTCTCATCGTGCGAGAATTAAATTTGAGAGAAAGCATGAAAAAAATGGTTTGTCTTTCTCTATCATATATGTAGCCATTCCAGGAGGACCATCAAGACTGCTCAAAACAGTGAGAATCTTACTGCATGATTTTAAGTTTACTCTTCTCTCNGACTGCTCAAAACAGTGAGAATCTTACTGCATGATTTTAAGTTTACTCTTCTCTCAGCGCTTACGCTCGCTCTCGTCCAGTAGCTGGTAGAGAGCAAAGAAGAAGAAGAAGAAGAAGAGAGGAGGTGCGTAGCTAACCCGTTTGCAACAGGTGTCGCTTTGTTGCTCCTGCTAGCAGCTCTACGAAAGCTCGTTCCCTTTCTACTTTCTCCCCTGCTTTCTCCCCATCCTTCCCTTGTGCTGTACTGCCCCCGTGTTCTTTAGAAATGACCAAGAGGGTAAGCTGCTACTGCTGCTATACTGCTCGCTCATTATGCTAGGTGTAGTAATTACCCTGGTGACACGAGCACGAATACTGTCGGAATATGTGCAAGCAAAGAGGTTGAGATCAAGTGAAGCAGCATCCAGGAATGATGCGATGCTTACTTGCTTTCTCTCTCTCAAGTCTCTTCCCATGCTGCTTCACTGATGGCGGGGAGTCGGTCGAGCGTATACAAGCGTCAGTTAGTTAGTGGAGCGTCGTAGTCGGTGAGCAGAAGTGGGACGAGAAGGACAGCAAAAGTTGCTAGTGGTGTGGGAAGAGTGATAAAAGTGTTTGTTAAAGTATTAAACCGGCTACCAGAACTAAAACTGTTTAAAAGTGTTTAAGAAAAGTGGTAAAAGTTTTGTGGTAAAAGTTTTGTGGTAAAAGTGGTAAATGAAAATTGAAAGGGGAGGATGGATCATCTTAAGAAGGAGGGGATGGCTGATCTTCAAAACAAAGAGCTGGGTGGAGTGGAAGATAGGGGATCTAGTAATCCGGAGGGAGCAGTGCTGGACATTTCGGAGGGAGCCGTTCTCCCTACACTGGACGGTGAAGCGGCGGCTACGGTGGAAGACGACGGAGCAAGGGGTTTGAAAGTAGAGACCTCGCCTGGTGCGGCAGCGGGTAGGCTCTCTGTTTTAGAAGAAAAAAGTGAAGGATCGGTTGATTGGGATGAGACGGAGGCGATGTATGAATTGGAAAGTGAGTCTTATCTGGAGGGAGACGAGCTGATTGGTTTGACAACATTGACACCCGTGACGCCAAGACAGCAAAGAAGGAACAAGATCAAAGTGGACGTGAGTGCCGAGAATCAAGAGAATCAAGAGAATCAAGAGAATCAAGAGAATCAAGAGAATCAACTGAGTGTGGAGCGCGCTTGTCCAAATGAGCCGAAGGAGAACGCTCACTTGAGAGTGTCACCATCACGATCAGTTCTATCTGGGATCGTGCCCATGGAAAGGATTGAGGAGGTTATTCCTGCACCATGGGATTTTCACTTTCATCGGAGAAATAGCTATGTCCATGACCAAGATATACTATCATGGAGGAAAGTCTTGAGTTGGTACATCGTTCGACTTGCGATTACTTTGGTCGTCTTCAGCTGGGCCGCCTCTTTGTGTACCGATCATCTAACTACTTGTGGACACAGCTACGCAGTGGCACATGTCACCGTGATTACAATTTTCGCCGTCATTGGGTGAGTATGGGGCAATGTAATAATAGTTCTAATTGCATTTACATAACTTTTTTCGCTTCTTGGCAAAAAGATAATAATTATAATAATTTGGTTTTCTTGAAAAAAGATTTACTGCCATCTGTCTTCTGCGGGGTTCCCAAATTATCTTGGAGATCTGGTGGAATTTCCTTGCGCTTAACTTGGGTGGAGTGCTGCTTGTCTATCTACCGGTTATTCTGCCCTTTCCGTTAGAATTCATCAAAACTTCACTCCACGTGATGACGATTCTTGGATCTGTGATGTGCGCTTTCATCATGTATCTTGCATTCTTGGAACCGATGGAGCGAGAGCAAGACAAGATGTTTTGCCTGGGAATCTACCTTCCTACTGCCATTGCCCTCTTCTATCAAATCTCCATCATGTTAGTTTGGTACTACTTTTGCAACAACGACGATGAGCCGCTCTGGCCGTACTTGGTTGGCACACTGCTTGGGACCTTTGGCGCATTTGCGATTTGCTTTGTACGAGACACACACACCTTTTCTCCGCTCTTCCCCTTTCACCTTTCTCTACTTTCATACTAATTGTTCTTCTTTTTAGGAACGACTTTCGAGTGCATTCGACGTCATCAACTCCCCCATCAAAATGATCGAAACGGTGTACGACTTGGAGCAATTCATGAAATGCAACTTGAGACTACGCGTTGAACCTCTGTACGGATGTTGTTCTCGTCGTCGTAATGCAGCACAATTTTAAAGATGGCAGCAAGGCAAGGACTCTGGAAATTGACCACGGAACAGGATTGATTGGATGGATGGACGGATGAATGCATGCACGTGTGAATGGATTGGTAGATTTTAAAGCACTGGTTACACATATTTCAAAAATTACTTTCTGGCTTCATTGTTTTTAGTTCTACTCCAATTGCATATTGAGTATTTCATAGTAATCACATATGAATAGAATGTTTAGGAACAACTTTAAGGTCAAATCTTGTTCGAAAATTTAATGCACAATTTTAACAGTAGATTTATATGTGGAGGGAAAGATGAACTTTTATCTTCTGAAAAAAATAGTAAATTGCATGCTACCAACTCTATGCACATTTACACAACAATTTTTTTCAGGGCGGAGCAGAAAGTAAAGCAGGAATACCTTCAATTGTGGATGGATGGATGGATAGATTTAAGGCAATTTTACAATTTAATTTTAGATGGGCCAATGCACCCAAAAATTGATACCTGTTAAGATATGGAGAGTTACATATAACGTGGAAAGACCGTGTAGTGAAATGGATTAATACTACTTGTTATTATGCTAATTAAATATAGGTGGCGCGATAGCCCATAAATTGTTTGCGCAGTGAGAAGTGGTGGAAGTTGGGACACTTCAACAATCAGGTAATGTGAGGTGGTGCTACTGACTGCTGGACGTGCTGCAGAGGACAGGTAATAATCCGAAAAGTCTCTTTACACAGGTGCATGTGTTTGCATATAGCTACATCGTGAATGGTTCAATGCACTTCATTACGCATACTACTCACTAATTAACTGCTTTGACACTGCTTTACAATTACAAGTCAACATGCTCGGCTCACATTTCAGCCAGCATCATTTTAAGGAAAGGTTCTTTAGTCTTTAAGGAAAACTGGGAAGATAGCCTTGTTCGGCTAAATGGTTATTATTATTGATGTTTATCAAATAGGTACTCATACATATAATTCAAATTCAAATCACATGCACTCAACAACAAGTTTAATTGGCGTTTCCTAGTAAAATGATTAATTTAATAATAATATATAATGGCTACTCACATATTTCTCATATGGTATGAATTATCGCTAGTTAAGTATGATCACGAATTTTAAAAACATATCACCCAAAACCCCTGGAAAGACCTTGGACGATTTTAATTTGCTTTTATTGTGTACCTGCACGCGTTGATGATGGTGGTGGGAGGGAGGATTTTGCTTTGTTTGCAGCTAGCTCTTTATAGCTTATAGGAGTGAAAGTGGAAGAATGGCTGAAGATTGATGTGGATTAGAAGGTATAATTAAGTTAGTAATTTGGTAGCATGAGGCATTGAAAGGATAAAAAAATTGGTTGTCATTTTAAAAGTATTCTTTACAGGGGAAGAGTTTTATAAATAAAAATTTGTTAGTTGTGCAAGTATATTTCAATCTTAGTTGACAGTAATTAATTTAATGAGTTTTTAAAAAAGTTTCATAGGCGCAAGCAAATAAAATAGTTACAGGGAGAGTGTGTGCTCTTTGTGAACTTTTAAATTAATTTCCTAATTATTTCAAACGACCAATTTTTGTACTGAATTTCCCAAGTTAATAACTTTTATTATTAATTAAATTTTTACTACCAATTTGCTACTTCCATTTTCATTATGACATTTTCTTATTGGCCGTTTAGTCAAATTTAACAAATGTGTTTACTACTCATGCAACCAGAATTTATCCTTTGAACAGGAAGCATAACTATAAAACTATACTAGCTATAAGAGCTGAAGAATGAAACATTTGTTTGGTTGAATTAAGAGTTGGGCAGAGT
>JAHZMT010004261.1:0-22053 GCA_027743785.1 Sinhomidia bicolor
CTCCTTTTCCAAACTACGTTGGATTACATGCATACATTACTCATTCAGCTAGTTAGTCATTTCAAAATCTACGAATTAACTATTGTTTATTCAGCCAGGAACTTCCACCACAATCGTTTGCCTCGCCTTACATACATAAGCTTATCTGATCTTTTAAAGATTCAAAAGAAATTGTAGGCATTTAAAAAAATTATTAAATAGAATTTTACACCGCCGATATAACAAAAATTTTGCAGATTTACTTTTATGCTCTTGCGAGTCTGTGATCACTTTACAAAACTCAATTTCATTCTGCACGTCAAAATTTGAAACAAATTTCTTCCAAATTCAAAAAGGAGTTTATGATTTTTCAAAAAAAATTCAATGTTTTTCTCGAATATATATTTTCATTTGTGTGCTCAAACTTGATGTTCCATAACCTTCCATTCCTTTATTATTATTAGTCACAGAACTTTCTGTTTTGTGATTTTATCACAACTGGAGCTAACAAAGCAATTTTCATAAAAGTGCATGAGATGCATCATCCTCCACTACATTGCATATCACATCATAATTCCGGTATGCCTCCAACTTGAAAGTTTCAAGTGATGTGGTAGGCGGAAGCGTTGGTGGTGTTGAACCGTTTCTTCTTATTATTATTATTAGCATGATTATTACTATCGTATGCAACAGAAGAGCGAAAGGGAACCAGAGCATGAAAATCTACTGCACATAATAATACCTAATGGAAGTCATATGAAGTCCGTTCCGTTTCACGCAAAAGAATATCAGTATCCATCTCAAAATCTTTCTTTGTTGGTGGCACAATATCATATACGCATGCATTTCATGTTTTCTCTCAGTCTATAAAACACATATTTTTCGTCTTGCTTTTTCCTTGCTTGTCACTGCGTTTTTTTTCTTTCTTATCTTTCATGACTTTACAAATACTGAAAACGGGAGAATAAGGAAGGAAAAGAAATACTTCTTGAAAGATCCACTTTAGTCAACAGTCTTTTTTTCAAATCCTCTTCTCTTGTTACATATTATCCTTTCTTCTTTCTCAGTTCCAACTGCTATGATCTCGTGTCGTTCGCTGTGTAGAGGAGACACGACGACAAAGGACAAATGGAACAATTGACGAGCACGAAATGTAAAAAAAATGTGTCACCGGAGGAGAAATTGAAATTGCCTATATTAGTAGTGTCACTCTCTATAATAATATGTATATCTAGTGGGCACTGCAATTTGTATGCAAAAGCAGCATATTGTATTCGCCCAAGGAACACATTTTCAGTTCAAAGTTTCCTGATATCACTGCACCAGCAGCCACAGTAGTAACAAGATATTTATTTTTACCTACTTTTATAACAGTTGTCCTATTACTGATCTGCATGCACATACATACTGCTCAAAAATGACAAAAGTTGTAGCAGCCAACGCTGCGCTGTGTGTAAGATGTCAATTTAAGACAAACGTTTTTCATGCATGGAATGGAATTTTTCTTGTTCTCTGACTGCTGACATTTGACAGGAGAAACAACGAAGAGCAAAAAAGTAGAGATCTACAGTACGAGACTTGATCCGTATTGCCCTCTTCTTCTCTTCGTGTTACACTGACGTTTTTCACTTGTGATACGTTACAAAAAATACAGTATCAACATCATTATGCACACTGGTAATAATAATGCTAATATATGGTGCGCTAATGAAAGATTCAAATTGACATGTGACGTATTATTGTTGGTTAATTTGTTAGCAAGTTATACTATATGAAAATGATCCAATTACACGTTCTGTTTGTCATTTTGTTTGCCAAATTGTGTCATTTAATGAGTTTGATACTTGTAAAGCTGATGTTATGAGTAGGGTTTTTTTAAATGCATGAATGTCGGGGAGGGCTGTCATAAGATATTGAAAAATTAGTTAGTTCTTAGCTGTTTGAACACAACTGTCATAATTACAAATGTGGTAGTACATGGTCTTGTCATATTGGGATCACTTGGTGTTGCAAAAACCTTGTAGAAAATTGTCATACAACATCATAACATTGTATCTTTCATTAATACTACCAATTTCTCTAATATGTCGTTAGTATATTTTTTTCGTTTAAATTACTCGTCCTACTCCATCATCACTTTGCTGCTATTATGACCGAGTGACTGCAACAACAAAAGTATTTTGGTATGTGAGATGAAAAATTGGAAAATAGGAAGAACGTTATAATAATCCATTAGATATGTATAGGAGTGTATAATACGAAAAGTTATTAACAATTTTACTACTTCTACTGAAAACAAAAGAGTGCATGAAGTCTGCGTGCGAGTCATAAAATCTTGCACATTTTTTTCCCTTCCGTTTTTTTGCCGTCAACAATCCCTCTTCTGCAGAAACTAATCAAGATTTATAGAGTCAGAATGACATTAACAGTCTTCAGTGCAGAAGTAGAAGTAGTAGAAGCAGCAGAAGAAGAAATGGTAACTGAAACAGGAAGAAAATCACAAGAATTTGGATAGATTGTTTTCTTGTGCCTTTTTTCATTATTTTGCTCTGTTCTTTGCTCATACCCTCAAATTGTGTAAAAAGTTTTACTACAACACTTCATTTTTTTCTTGGTTTCCCAGCTATCTCATCTTGAACGTGTAAAATCGCCAACCATAAAAGTATAAAAAAGGAAGAAGGAATAAATATAACCTAGAAATAAGCTCTAAACCTTGCAGCTAGAAGAAAAGATGCTCTGGCTAGTTTGAGAAGAAAAAAGTATCCGTAAAGAGCTACTAAGGAAGAAAAATGTGTTATTTTCAGAGAAACATTAAAGTAAACGAATTGTTGACATCTGCATGTTGCTTCGTTCTTTAGCTTTTGGAAGTACAAAATCACAATCAAAAAATAATGGTTTACAACCAATTTTTTACGCTGCTTTTCTGAAAAACTGTAATCTTAACTTGTGTTGCTTCTTGTTTTCATCTAATCCAGTCGAACAACATCTTTAAAATTGTACTGCTGAAATGGAGCCAGTTGTTTCACATTCAGCTGGTAATTTATGTAAAACGATTTTAGAAAATAATATTCATGGACTGACGCAGTATGTGCATAACTTGTACACTGCTCATAACTAACAAAGAAATGTTTAAAAAGTTAATATGTTACTTTGTTACACAGCAATTATTATATTATATTAGAAGGGCATATATCGCACCTTACTTACATTTATCTTCATGGCTCATCTTTTCCCTTATTTTCACTGTCATTTTCATCTCCTCACCAATCGTGCAGCAACGATATACTCATTGAATCTTCATTGATAAATAGCTTTAAACAAGCAAAACGGAAAGTGTGAATGAATTCAAGACAAAATAATTGTATATACCTATATATACAGGAAACTGTGCCCTGGGGCACTGTGAGATTCTTTTTTTAAAGCCGATAGTAAACTTTTTTTTGCTTTTTACGGAAACCGCAAAACTATTTTAAGTTTGCGCAGCAATGCCGAAAGATTTCACTGATATACACAAAAAAGCGTTTTTCTTGGAAGTGTGTATCGTTTACATTTTTTATTTTCAAAACAAGACAGCCCAGCGGTAAGAAAATTCAGGGAAAAAATTCTTTCGATTCACTGCATCGTGACGAGACGATGATGAAGATAGTGACGGAGTGCAGTGGATTGTTGGATTGTGACGGAAGATAACTCTCTTCAATGAATAGCTAGCTAGCTCTATCTTGCCATCAGCAACACCAGCATGTACCGTCAACCACCACCAGCAACGCAACATCTCTCTTTCTTCATCTCTTTTTCTCACGCACAAAACAAGCCACATTATTACTTACACACGTCTTTGTACAAAAAAATTAGTCTTTATCATCAAGAAACCCAGGCTTGCGAGGATTTTAGGTATATATGCATTTAAACTAAACGTTTGTGGTCTCAGGAGAGTTGACGGAAAATATATTTTTTTAAACAGAAAAAAGTCTTTTCCTTAAAAACACAAAAAAAACTTTACATACAGTTTTGTTGGTCTCTGGAGAATTCACATTAGTATTCACGCTGCCAGTGCATTCAATTCAATTCAACATACATATTCTTCAGGAATGGGGGTAATAATGAGTGAAAATGTGATGGGATGTCTGGCTCTACTTTTTAAGAGGGTAATAATCTTCTTGTTAGTAATACAAAAATATACTTGCTGCATGTGTTCTCCACAATCACGCATCTCTTGGAATGCATCAACGCATCCAGTGGAAAATTCATAATTGTAACTCTTCCAGACACCTACCAGCTCAAATCTTTATTTTTCATAAATACGCTATTTTTATTTGCATGAAAAGGCTCTATAAGTCCATATTGCTATATTTCCTTTTCTTTCACTTTCAGTAGAAGTTCTGGTAAAGCAATATAATGTATGTATGTAGGTAGGTATGTATACGTTTGATGTAAAAAATATAAAAAAAAGACCAAAGAAAACCTTTACATGCTTCCCTTTTCTACCCGCATTAAGTATTAAGTAGCAATGCATGGCTGGAGAGATAAGGAAAACAAGAAAAAATATATGATGTGTTGTGAGTAACAAGGAAATCATGCGGATTAGCTTTTACTTTCCTGATGGGAATTAAATCGTCCATGTGGCAAAAACATGCATAAATCAAAATATATACCAACTTGAGCACATCAACACTATAGCATCATTTCAAAAGAAAATTAAAATGCACACACTTTCAAG
The DNA here is from genome assembly GCA_027743785.1 of Sinhomidia bicolor. Taxonomy (NCBI): domain Eukaryota; kingdom Metazoa; phylum Arthropoda; class Collembola; order Entomobryomorpha; family Entomobryidae; genus Sinhomidia; species Sinhomidia bicolor. The sequence goes on from JAHZMT010004261.1 coordinate 4,697, forward strand.
TCATCACATCCGCAACACCACAATATTGTAATATACTGCAGCAAGTCATTATTATATCCGCTTATATACCATTACATATTTATTCTTTTATAATTAGACTCAATTCACCCCATCTTTATCAATGTCCTGAGAGACCTAATAAAGGAAAAATATTGTGTATATCTACATATTATTATAATCCTCACATCATCCATCACTTGTTTCATCACTACATCATCATCAACTCAAAACATTTTCCCATGCAAAGTCGTGAACTTCTCCTAATAAAATAGATCATTTTATGCATTTTTTTGTAGATGAGGAGAGGGTCGTCGCTTTGTGTTTATGATTTGGTTTACACTCTCAAACTTTCGTTAGAAAGCATATGTACATTCGCGGTATACACACTTTGCCGGGTCTGCCTGTTTGTCTTGTTGATTCTTTATTCTTTTCCTTTCAAATGTTGCTTCTTCAGACAACTTTGTGTATCCCATCACAAGGCAGAGCATAGCAGCAGAACAATAGATCAGGCAGGCAGGATGCGATGTTGATATTATTGCTGTGATCATAATGTCGATGATTACCAAGAATATATCTACAAGATCATGACGTATATATACAGTCAACCAAGAAATAGACAGATATGTTTACATCCTGTCTTGCTTCCTTTTTTAAGAAAAGTATGAAATTTTTGGCGTCAGTCAGCTTTGCTCTCATCATCATCGTCGCCGTCGTCGTCAAGAACATTTTAAGAATAAACATGGTTTGCGTTCATTATCTTCTTCGCCACCTCATACTATACTACACTGCAAATATACTACTAGATATATACCAAAGTTTGCTACATATTTGTTGCTGGAAAAATGAATAATTTTATTCTTATTTCGGAAGTGACTTTCCCCCAAGCGCTTCCCCTTCCTTTTTTCTTTCTTGTGTTGTTGTGCGATAGATGTGTTTACATGATATTTACATGTTTGCTTATTTCCCGTGTCTGTTCCTTGCTGCTTTACTTCCTCTCATCTTTTGATCAGATTCCCTTTTATTGATGACGACGATCATGATCATGATAAAATATTATGAAGAAGTTGTTGATGTGATGCTGCCTGCCACCACCACCACTGCTGCTGCTGCCTTCTCTTTCTTCTCCGTCTTATTTTTTCAATTGAATATCATTACAGTTTTCGTCATCGTCATCAAGCGTGCATTCATATATTCTTGCACTATTTTGTTCGATACAGATATCATGTTACATCTTTGAAAGTCTTTGTCAGTATTTTTTTCTTCTTCTTTTTGCTGCTCCTGGTGTTGTTGTTGTGTGCTGATGATGAGCATGATTATATGTGATATTGTTATCAACTCGACACTTTTGTCGTATGGTAGCAAAAGTTTTATGAAAATGATTTCGCAAAATAAATATATATTATGGTGACTGATGGTGATGATGAAATAAGTAAGAAAGGAGCACAGGAAGTATAGGGACAAGCATATCAATTTGTATTTACTTTGACTCAACTTTTTTTCAATGAAAGATGAAAAGCCGGGGAAAATGAGGTTGCATAAAACTACATGGTTGACGTAGAAAAAAATAAATATATATATGTTAGTAGTAATGAAGTAGAATGAGAATGCAATATATAATCAAAGAGGACGTATAGGTATTTGTACATGTACTTGTACTTTCAAAGCAGTTTTATCAATGACAGTATTTTTGAAATCAGTTGATCAGCAACAGAAAAAAAGTCGCGAAAACTGGTTAGCAGAAAACAGTTTGACATTTTAATATGAAATTATAAATGAAAAAGTTCTTTTAATAATATGATGTCCCCTATAGATAACACTTGATTGCTCTTTCGTTTGACATTTGCAAACCTATATTCTGTACATACGTATATATTATGTCATTTAAAATTTGTAAAATCGATTACAACCTATAATAGTACACATACATGAAACAATGAAATAATAGGTTTTTTAAATTAAAGGGGAGTTTCGAAAGGACAGACGTATTTATTCCAATATATATATGTATACAGGTAACTTCATTACTACCTTTAATTTACATAATTGAGAGTTTTATTAAAGAGCAATCTGGATGGAAAGTACAGTAGTGTCCACTTGTGTGCCATGGCCATTTCCATTTGGAGCTCAGCAGGGAATAAAATGGAAACCGGAGATTAATGGCATCTGTCTCAATTTCTGTACTCCGTGGAGAATACTAGTTGTCAGAAATTTTACTTGTGTGTCTATCTCTGTTTCTAGTTGTGTAGTATTTGACTTGACGCGGCATATTTAGCACGACAACATCACCATTACAATATCATTCTCACACAAATTACACTAGCATGTCACGTTTGTCTACTTCCAATTTTGTTGAAAATACTATTATAGTTTTAATGGCTAGTACTTATCATATAGCCATAAAGCATACATTCACCTTCGGATATGACTTTACTCAAGATATTAAAAATGACGAGGAAACGTGTGAAAGGAAATTTGAAAATTACTCGTTGATTTGCATCATTTGGAAACACTTGTGTGTCTAAATGCTTAGTTGTGTAAGTAAATCACCACACCAAACCAGACGGAAAGTTTCTACGTAGTATATAAACAGATACGATTACAATATACTTACAATATACCGTAGCGTATATGTGTTGGACAGTAATGAAGTGGGCAATTTCCACAAGAGCAACAACTGTATATTCTCCGTTGTTTATGGAATAATATGTATTCTTCTTTCTATCCATCCGTTTTCACGCGACACTTTTGCGACGAGACAAGTGAAATGAAGTGAGTGCTGCTGGTGGTAGTATAATGAAAGGTACAACTTCTTCTCTGCAGTTGAGTATTGGTCAGGGCGATTTTCCATTTCAATTTATTGTTGTAGAGAGCTACGATTTCATCTTCATTTACTCCAATAAATGGTTTATAGAGAAAACTAGTGCATAATCAGAAGCGGAAATTGTGCAGATGTGACCTGCACAGGCAGACAGCAAATGAAACAGAAAATGGCCAAAGTCGGGACAAAGGCAAAGCCAGCAGTAATGTGACAAAAGTGTAGCCGTGTAGCCTTCTTTTCATTAGAGTAGTAGTAGTTGTATGAATGAAATAAAAGCTAAATATATAAGAGGTATTTATTTATATGGCACAGGTGGTGGAACGGTGGAAGTGGTCGTGTGGTGGTAGGTAGTGTGTTTCTGTGTGTGTCTTTGCTAAAGGAGAAGGTGGAAGTAGTATATAAACATTACTAACAAAACGGCAACAACGGTTCAGTCTTCAAGTGGGTAAGACGGAGAATGACGACGCTTTTCGTAATATCCACGAATTCCATTAGAAAGTAAATGTGTATTTGCAAGAGAGGGAAAAAGACAAAAACCTCGTTCAAATGAAGTGTTTAAACTACATGGCCAATTAGTTTGAGTCATATACACAGCAACACACAAAACAGGAATAAACACACAATAAGTAAGTCATTTGCATTCCTTCTAGAGGATTATTATGAATAAAAGGCAACTCTGCTAAAGATGACGACAATGGAGTAGTAGTAGTATGACGAGAACCAGATTGCTAACAGATTTTCTCCCCTTTACACCACTCTTGTTGTTCACATTTTCAGCTAATAGCACTGCATGATACTACGGCATGGTGGTGTTTCTTCTCTGGAGGAAAATAATAATAGGCCAGTCACAGTCATTAGCTAAATACGTCTCATGGTTGATGATGACAGTTGTACCTGACACTGTTGACTTCACTTTGGCAATATGTCAGTTGACAAAGGAAGTGGTAATAACCGGGTCGAGACAGAGAGAGAGAGTAAGAGCCAGCAACAATTTGTAGTTTTGGCCAGTGCGGTGGCAGTGTTCGCACATAACTTGTTATGTTAATTATGCTCTGTTCCAGGTGAACTATATTATAAGCACTGAACTGTTATTTAAACAAGAGTCTACTTTAATTGCTATAATAATGGTAACATTACGATAGAAAGTCTACGTTTGCTGTAGTGTAGGAGAGCGGTAAATTTCCAGTTAGTAAACATCCAGCAGCACTATACAATATTTTACTTCCATCATCATTAAAAATCAAGAACTTTTAAAAGGAAATGCTGTTCGAGACAACAATGGGCAGCCACGCCACTTTATATCGTACAACTGTGCTATTAGCTGCAAAGATTTCTTTTTTTTCTAAATCACATCATCTACAAAATCTGCCATGCTAATATTCTAAAAGTAAAGGGAAAACCCAAAATACAATCTGTCTGTAAAGTTGCAGTGGTACGTACAGTGAGGATAATAATCCTAGAGGTTTATAAAAGACGCATATATTCCTAGATAATAATACAGCAACGAAGAGTTTTTTGTCCCTTGACAATCCCACTTCCCAATGGAGGGAGACAAAAAAATATACACACAGACTTATTTATTTACTCGCATAATATAAAGTGAAAGTAAGTATACTACACTACAACTACAACCACCAACCATGATAACAAATAACAGAATGGAAAATGTGTAAAAGTCTGGAGATAAGCATAATGCGTTATTATTACTATAAGCAAAGAAGAAAAAAACAAGGGAAGAGAATAAAGTCTAGCTAGGCGAATAGCAGAGTTGATGTAGAAGAAATGAGAAGAGAGAAAATTAATAATAAGGAAAAGTTGTTGCTATTCTTTTATACTTTTACACCCACACTTTCTCTACTGGAAGACCATAATACAACAAGCATGATGATGACGATGAGACAGGGAGAATAAAACAAAAAAGGAAAGATATGTGCGTGCATAGTTTATATAAGAATATATACCTACGTAGAGTTAAGAGAAAGCTGTGTGTATAGTGGTGGTGGAAAAAGAACCAAGAAAAGGGAGAAAAGTATTTTCATGAAAAAAATACAATGCATGGGACAGACACTACTATACATATTGAATGGAGTGGTGGATGAGTAAAAAGGGTTGTTGCTTTGTCGCGTTTCTCTTCCCATCTTCTGTTCTGTTCAGCTTGTTATAAAATTCTCACTTGAGACTGTGTAGTATATTGTCTGCTGCTGGTATACACACACAGAGAGAAAGTATTAAATTCCTCAAGAGGACCGTGTCGTGTTGTGGTGGTGGTGGTGGGTGCAGGCAGAACAAGCTGCTTGCTTGCTTTTGGCTTTGCTTCCACTTCCTGCGCTAAACAAACAAGACAAATGACAGCTTGTAAATACATTTGTAGCTTTTTGTTTCGTGAGTGTGGCGGTGCTGGTACTCTGGCTGGTGGATGGAAGGGAGTGTAATGGGAAAAGGATATACTTAGTATTTAAATGATCTAGTGCTTTTATTAGATGGCAATAAATCAGCTTGTTAGTTCTGTAGAATGCTGCACTAATAGATGTAGCGTTTTTTTAAACTCTGCGATTAAAACTCCCACTCCACTACTGCTGTATTGCACAGGTAATAATAATGATGGTGAGGCAATAAATGGAAGTGCACTAGAGGAACTGTAGAATTATGCAGTATAACTTACAAGAATTAAATATTATGTGTGTGCAGTATAGAAAGATTATAATTATAGTAGAAGAAAGAATATAAAATAAAATTGAAAAATAGTTTTATGAACAGCAAAGTAATAAGTTAAATTATAATGGAATAGATAAAGAAGAAGACTGTTCATGTTTTCCGCTTGTTGTTTACCGTTAATAGGATTAATTGACAATATTAAAAAGATTCTTTTACTGCTTGCTCAAAAACTCGTGAAACTTGACAATGGCAAATGTATATTAGGTAAAAAAACACACAAAAACCTGAAGAGAGAAAAGGAATGCTGCAAGGAGAAAGTTAAAGTATGCTCGTGTGTGTTGGTTGGCTGGTACTTTATTTCATATTATTACTACTACGTCGGCAAAAGACAATGGTAATGCAAGTCAAGTTCAAATTGTATATTTTATTAGGAAGATATATAGTGTGTGCTTACATTAAACTAATAATATAATTTAGAACAAGCACTCTTCTGTTTCTCTCCAGAAGGACATTAGCCTCTCTGTTTTAATTGCCTCGTTTTTCTTTAGACGCCTCCGCAAATTGTAACGAAAATAGAACCCTTTCTTGTATCGCGTGTCTTTTGTTACGTTTCTGTAATTAAATATTTTCCAAAGTTTACTTTCACGGGCCATACAAAATTTTGTTCGATTACATATACAATAAAATTATTGAAAAAATATCTTTAAATATGTATTTTTGTATTTAACTGTTTACGCGGAAAAATGGTAAAAAAAGTTATAGTTGAAAAACAGCATGTGACAAATTTCTGTGCTAGGGTAAAAAAATCCCAAAACTTTTACTTCTTTTTTTCCCGCACAATCAGTTTATTGGAGATGAGACGTGCTACAAAAATAACTTGAAGCAAGCTGACACTAATTTTGCCCCCTTTGTCGTCCCACCACCACCACCACCGCACACACGGTTACATACGTTTCTGAACGGACACATACACACACACACACGCTATTTTGTTGCGATGAGTTTTTTAAGAGTTGATTCTCTTTCTACTTTTTTTCTGGTATTTTCCTTATGTAGGTATACATATGCCACACACGGTCACTTTATACTCTTTCTCTAGTTGCTATTACATTTGTTTATCAAGTCTTATTAAACTCACCCACCGCTCACACTCTTTTCACTAAAGGCACATCATGCGAAAAGCAGCAGCGGCAGCAGTCGAAGCAACAACGAAAAGTCAGAGAAAGAGCACAAACCAAGTCAGCAACTAGACATCAATTACTAACGAGCTACTTGCTAAACTGTAACTTTGCTCTTCACGATTTCACCAGAAAAAAAAGTTTTTTCCCCTTGCCAAGCTATGAAAAGAATAGACAAGGGATGGTGGTTGGTTTTGCTGGTAGTTCGTTATGTTGTCTGCTTACTTTTCTCACGATGCCCCTCTCATAATATTTTTATAAGAAGGGAGTACAGTACAGTGTGCCTGTGGAGAAGTAGAGAGGATCATCATCATTATTATTGCCATTTATGGAAGTTTTTATTGTAGTCAGTTTGTCGACGTATATTCGCTATAATTTTCCTTTCCATGCCATAGAACAATGCCACTTGCATTCCATCTTTCCCCTTATATTCTGTCTCCTCTTCTTCCTCCACTCACTTTCCGCATAGAGGCAGAATCATCATTCGAAAAGCACAAGAGCGGAGGAAGGAAAAGTTTAAGTGAAAAGACAAAGCGTTTTCCTTAATCACTCCCATCCATTAAAATATTATCCGTTGACTGTATGTGTCGCAGGATGTCCTGTGCGTGGCGTGTTTATAAATATCTATACTAAACTAAACACTAAAATGCGTATAGGCATATAAGGGCAAAAAACCACTTTTGTTTCGTTTTCTACAAGGCCACTCTCATACACGACGATCCCCATGCACCAAACTATTTCAGGGCTGTCCCATGCATATCTTGTCTTATTGCTGTACCACCATTCCTTTGAGACGCTTCTGAAACCATTGCTGTTCCTTGTTCTGATCGTCATCATTATTCTCCATGATTTCCACTTGGTTTATGATAATGCATGATAGCATATAATGGTCATTTTCCAGTGCTTCCGTCGACAAAACTGCCCATCAACGACATATTTATTTCTATGAACTCTTGTTTCTTTCTTTGTATTTTCTTTCAACCCTCTTTGCAATAATGCTAACTGAAATTCTCAAAAGACTTTCTTATTTGACTCTCAACAGTACACAATTGTAAAATTCACTGTCTAGAACATGCTACGAAAGCGCATTTTATTTCTAGTGTAGTCGACAGACAGACATCGGTTGAAATGCAATATTTTTTGGTACATTATGAAAGTTGCTTATAAAAATATATAATCATAAACAATTCCTTGTTAAATATTACAGATCCACTGATGTTGCAAAAAATGACATGATTTGAAGAAAGAAGGAAGATACGCAGTTAACGTAAAGAAAGCACAAGAATTTTTGATGACTACGGATGAGAAAAAATGTCTCGTTATTACAAATCATTAACCGACTGGATGTCAATTTTTTGTGACTGACAAGCAAGAATTGGACAAAGAGCAATAAAAATGCTGACAGAGGTGATTGTGCAGTCTATATTTTAACACGTCTCTCTCCAAAGACATCTTGCTGACATAATCATCCCACTTAATCGCCATAATCCTCCCGTCAACATGACACTAACAATACAAGTGGCAAAAATTTGGCCATCTCTCCTCCTCTTCTGTATCCTTCTGGTTCCAGGTAAGTTAAAGCTACGCTTTAATGTTCAATATTATTTGTCTATTCGTACATATATTTTGTTATATTGTTGTTTGTACAAAATTTAAATTTGCAAACGTGCAAGTTTATTTTCAAACATAAAATAATTTTCTAGTCTTGCAATTTAGTTGTCAGCACAAATAAAATAAAAGAATGTACATAAACAGACGGAAAGTTATATTGTTGTTTATACAAAATTTAAATTTGCAAACGTGCAAGTTTATTTTCAAACATAAAATAATTTTCTAGTCTTGCAATTTAGTTGTCAGCACAAATAAAATAAAAGAATGTACATACACAGACGGAAACCAATTATAAACAGCAATGCTAAACTGGCCTACTTGAGTTTATATGTATATACAGGCATCAATTTTTATATTTTCTCTCGTTATTTATTTTCCCTTATTTTTTCAGCATATTATATCCTATTGATCCTACTTAAAAATGTAGAGCCAATTTCAAGTTTACGACATTTAAGAAAATATTCAGAATGGAAGTGAACTGGTCTGTCGATTATATTATATACATAATTTTGTTAGCTGCAGTCAACAATGCTATTTCGCTATTTATCCTTCTTCTCCAGCCTTCCGCAATACTAAATTAGGAATAAAATCGTATATTTTGTTTATTTCGGTGTCTGCTATTGAAATTTCTTGCTCTTTTCATTTTGAAAGTATAATACGCATTCAAAGAGAGAGAGAGAAAGTAAAAAACAAAGACAACTACAGAATGGGAAAAAAGTAGCAGATGAAAAACAGAAAAAATATAGACGCGCATTTCATTTTCTTCGAGGTCTTCAAAGTCTAGTTAATGTTAAATAAAGCGTGGACATAAAACAAAACCAGAGCAGAGAAAATACATAAAAATCACAAGTTTTTTTCGTTTTTCTTTTTTCTCTCAAGCAGCAGCATCTGCTACTCAGCTTCATCTCCACTCTCAAGTCTTTTTTCTCGTATAGAGAGAAAAAGTAAATTCATTCAAGACGATCACGATCACAATCACGAACAAACGAAAAGAAGGATATCGTTTCACTTTCTATTTTTATACTCTTTCCTTCTCCCTCTCTTCTCCGCCAATCCCTCTTTTAAATAGGATTCTGATTTGAAATCCAACAAGCAAAGCTACACTAAAAAACTTAAGTATATAGAGGGATGCAAGTGGCATATACAAGAGAGAAATTGTAGTAGTAGGAGAAGGAAAGCAAAAATAAAAAAAAATCTTCATCTCGTTCCTTTTTTTCTCTCTTAAATAATCCTAGGTCGAAATCTGATTCTGATGTGATATAGGAAGTAAAATAATGTAATGCGAAAAAAAAATTTGTCCAATGTTCCATTCAACATCATAGCCGAAGAGAACTCGAACAACCAGAAAGCAATGTGATTGTCACAAGCAGTAGAACATAATGTACTTGACTTGTCGAAAAATATATATCGACTCTCTACTTTCTTCTTTTCCATACCACTACCAAGTCATTTTTTCTCATGGACTTTCCCCGTTGTGGTCAGTAAGGAAATTTGATACAAAAGGGGTAAGAAGTGGTTAATACGATACTACATTCTATCATCCATTTCTTCCATTGCCGTTAAGCACACATATGCTTTCGATGCGTTTAATGTTGGTGTGAGCGCTTAAGTAAAAAATCTCATTTTCTATCAGAAAGAAAGGAAGTGACCTTTTCTTAAAACATGGGAAGGATGTAATATGCATGTGTCGTTTTTGACTACAGTTTATGCGATTCACTTTGATAGATATACGTCTTTATCTATTTTGTTTATCGAAAAGAATGCTGTCCTTGGCTAGTGTTTGCGTTTGCACTTATTTTATTTCATTTCCTTGTTTCGTAACGTCAAACAAAATGATGGAACGTAATGGTAAAGAGGTTTCGTATCAAAAATTTTCTATCAGAAAGAAAGGAAGTGACCTTTTCTTAAAACATGGGAAGGATGTAATATGCATGTGTCGTTTTTGACTACACTTTATGCGATTCACTTTGATAGATATACATCCTTATCTATTTTGTTTATCGAAAAGAATGCTGTCCTTGGCTAGTGTTTGTGTTTGCACTTATTTTATTTCATTTCCTTGTTTCGTAACGTCAAACAAAATGATGGAACGTAATGGTAGAGAGGTTTCGTATCAAAATGGTGCGGGCAGATGTGCATCTTACTTTTTTTTATTACGTAATGATCCCTTTAAGTAATGTAGAGGAAAAGAATTTGACTGTTTTGACCAGTTTAAAAGGTAATCGGAGTGTTTGAAGATTCGGAAATTGGACAAGAAATTACTTTTAGTAGTGTGGACGGACTGGATTAAAAAATAAATCGATGCGAGGAGATTTCAAGCAATTCATGATGAAGTGACTACAGAATGGATTTTTTTGTACATGGCACTCGTGACACACGTAAAAGGTTTACTACTACTACTACATTGAATACATAATACATTTATTCCGAAAAAATCTCTTTTCAACAAAGGAATAAAACGAAATAAAAAAGTAGCGAAAGATCATGAAAATAGTTTCAGTCAAATAAAATAGTTCAAATTCTCAAATGGTACAGTCTGTCGAAAACAAAATCAATAAATTCGATTGAATAAAAAGTAAGAACAAAAAGAAACTTAAAATAAACGGTCATTTTTCCTTAAACAATTTTTTTAAAATTAAAATTTAACTTCAGATTCCTTTCTGCGTGAAAAATGGACTATAAAACATGTGTCCTATTTGTAAACTACGTTTATAATTTTTTAAGTAGTAACGGTTTGGAACGGTCACCGTTGAAAANAAAATAAACGGTCATTTTTCCTTAAACAATTTTTTTAAAATTAAAATTTAACTTCAGATTCCTTTCTGCGTGAAAAATGGACTATAAAACATGTGTCCTATTTGTAAACTACGTTTATAATTTTTTAAGTAGTAACGGTTTGGAACGGTCACCGTTGAAAACTTCAAAATTTCAATGGCATCCTCAATAAAGAAAAGGGAAAAATCCCAAAAAGTCAACATCTATATCAATGATGATGCTAAACGTCTCTTAACTGATGAGTAGAATTAATAATATTCTATTGCACAGTTAAATCATATATTTATTCACCTTTCGTATTCAATAAATTCTTAGAAATATTTAAATTCCTTATTTTAGCTTTCCTTCTAGCATCTGTATTTAATACATAAAATTTAAAAAGCGTTTGTGAAGATCTATTTTTATTAGAACAGAAATGAATAAGGAAGAAAATCTAACTTTAAAAGCCTAAAAGTAAAAAGTAGAGTACACCAACTTTCTTAGCATTATATGAAACTTCAAGCAGTAAATAAACCGAACAGTCGGAGTGTTCGTAAGTAGCGAAGGTGTCAACAGATTGCTCAAGAAAAGCTTTCGATAAGCTCAAGATAAGATTTCGATAAGTTTAAGTATAATATAGAACGTCTATTACATAACGTTTAATGCATAACGTGTAACGCATACGTATATAATAATAGTCGCTCAAGTTACCGTTAAATATCAACGGTTTCTGATAAGCCATGATTTTGAAAATGGTACCAGGACTCAGGTATCAGCTATCGATTGGTGAAAACAGAATTCGAATAGTTGTTATAGTTTTTGAGTTATCGTGTTGACGGAAGGACAGACGGACGGACGGACAGACTCAGACTCAGCTTAATGTTTCGCTACTTAATAATGCACAATGTCTTATGATTAGTTCTAACTCGTAGCAGACGCCGATATTTTTCTCATTGTTGAAGTCAGGTTAGTTATCGTATGTCTAACATTCATATAAATGTTTATTTGGTCATTTTAGGAGTAAATACGGGAATAAAGTTTAATTTTTTAATGAAAGTAACCTGATAGTTTTAGTGCGCTTCCAATTCTGTTTAGCATTTGAAAACAGAAATTATACATTCCTAAAATATAACAAGAAATTCGTAAAAACATTACGTTTTTACCCCAGATTTGTACCTTTGTTTTTTCTGTAAAACCGTTTTCGGATTTTTTGGTAGAAGACGTAATTTTCTTTACAAATACTCAAGTACTAACACCGTTTTTATAAATGACGAAATCTTTTATTTTGTTATGTTGAAATAAAGGATTTTACAGAAAGAATGTCTTTCTTTTTAATGATTTCGCTTTGCGCTAGATAACACTCTCCCATATTTGCTCTTCCACTTTGAAAAGAAAGAATAAAATGATAAGAGAATTTTTGTAAAAAAAGGAAAAAAAGAATATATATTTAGGATTGTGTAGTCAGAAATGAGTAGAAAGCGGTGGAATGCTGATTCTGATTATTGTTACGAAATTGTGAAAAGATGATGTGCTGTTGGCTTACTTTTATATGATGTTGGGAAAGATATAGTGGGAAAAGAAGGCTATGAATAAGGAGGCTATAGTATTTTAGGCATTTTCTTTCATCTTCTCAGTTCATACTGCTTTCACTTCTAATTCCTTTTTTAAACTCTTAAAAACCTCACTTTTGCTTGTGTATTTAACTGGATGAAAGATAGGAATTATTTCTGAAAAAAAATATGACAGGCAGACCGCTACACCATCACCACCATTCAGCTTCAAGCAGACGTCTATTTTATACAGCGTAAATTGTACAATATATGTATAGGTACATATATTCTGCTAGCTACTCAGTCTGTCGGACTTAAGCTCTTCTTCAAACTCTCAAATGAAACAATACAGAATAAGAGTAAATGGAAAACTATGAAAATGCTGTTTTATCTTTTTCTTTTTAAGTGAAAAGTTTTTCTAGTTTTTCCACAGAAATGATTTCAGCGAAAACAGAAGAAACAAACCACTCTTTGTAACCATTCCTTTTATTGTACAACAGCTGGATATTTTATTTAAGTATCAAAATATTTTTTTTGTACAATCATATGTACGATGAAATTTTCTTTTCGGGGCTAATAAATACCGTTTTGAATTTGGAAATACATATACTATGTGCGTAATTTGAATGTTGTACATTACCCCAAATATTATTTGAATGACTAAAAGTGCAATTGACACGTATTCTGAAACCTTTCCTCGGCGGAAATATCTTATCAAATGCAATCATGATTGATCGATCACTAGAAATGTACAACGTATAAGAAGAGGTAAAGAGAAAAATAACTAGTAAAATTGCTTATTTTTTATACGTTAAACACCATTTTTATAAATATAATGAAGGTATGCATACGTACTACTTAATGTAAATGTACTGGGCATGAATAAAATATCTTTCTTCGTTCGCTTTGTTGTTTTCATAAGTATACATACCAAGTTGAAGGTGTTTTTAAAAAAATACAACAAACGAATGTATCTGTCATTGCCAGTGATGATGTATTGTGTATTATGAGTTGTCGTATGCACTTATTACTTTATATATAAAGCCTATTTCATGTGTAAAGTTTGAAGGGAGTTATACTACTGGTATTATGGTGAAAGGGTTGGTTTTTTTCGGCGGCGGTTGGTTGACAGTTACTCTGGTGGTGTTAAAAAAAGAACGGGTCTTCAAGTGACGGTGGTGAGCTGTTGTTGGTTTATGATGACAATAGTAAATTGGTGAAAAGGCAACAAAGATGGAAATGGCGATGATGAGAATGAGAAGACTGCATTTCTTGTTTTATTCCGTTTTACAATTCTGGAGAAACAAGTGGCGGAGGGGGAGGCAGCCAGAATGGAGAATAAAGGAATAAAGTTCGTGGTGAGAATCGTCTTGTAAAGACAGAGACAAGCGAGACGCACTCCTCATTATTATTCTTCTTCGTCTTCTTGTGACAAATTGTAGATAATATGTAATCGTCTGGTTTAACTGCACTCATTGTCAGAACAGTTGTTGTAAAGAAATGAAGAAAATTGAATGGAAAGCATTACTTTGATTGCTGTTTGTTTTATCATAGTTTGTACTACACAGAAATTTGGCAAGATCTGGCTTTTAAGAAAATTAGAAAGATAAGATTGAAAATGTACTACTGCTTGCGCACAAGCTGTATCTACGAGAGGAACAATGTACTGCAGACACAACATGTAAAATTGCAGGATGCATTGAATAATAACTCATTTCAGCTGCCACACAAATATTATGACATGCATAAAGTACTATAGCTTCAACACTGTTTAAAAGTACTGTTTATCTCAACAACTACCAGAGATGTAATAACCCAGCTGAACTAAACATAATTTTAAAATCACAATACCGTCCACTGGCATCAAGTCCGAAACGCTTGGAATAATCTTTGCAATTGAGCATTCTTTCCAGGTTACGAGGGCAAACAACTTACTCGATGAGGTAGAGTATCCAAAACTGGCCTAGTAGTGTCCACTTTCATCTTCAGCACGCACATTCACCATTTTTCATACTGTGAGGAGGGTGTGTTTACACTGTGGAACGCACAAAAGCGTGTACACGTCCGAATACAAATTCCTTCTCGTGTGCATCCTCCAGCATATAATCCTTACGCTGGTTAGCTAGGTAGGTATAAAATTTATCAGTGTATCTTTTCTTCCCCAATCCTAGTTGAATACCCATCTACAAAAACAGCTTTATTAAAACACTTTCAAACGTAGCATTCACATGCTACGCATTCCATTCCTTGTCCTACTATCAGTTCTGCAATAAAATTTTCATCCTCTTTCCCTGCCTTTCTTTATACCGCTATTGCATCCCAGCTAAAGAATTGGGGAAATAGTCAAAAGAAAGAGGGAAAAAAGCTAAAGCTGCATGGATTGTGCGAGAAAGAGTGAGAATAAGAGGGAAAAGTACTTTTTTCATGAATAGTAAATGAAGTTGTCTGGAAAAATTGTAGGATTTAGTTGAGTAAAATAGAAAAGAATAAAGTTACAATAATATCGCAGTTCTACAACAACAGCACACAACTTTCTAAAAAAATATATATATATCTAAAAATAAAAAAGAATAATATCATATCGCCCGTGCAATCTAAAATCCATACACACAAGATATTCTAAAGTGTGGAACAAAAAGGGTCTGTGTCTATGTGTGTGTGTGTATTCACTTTCTCTCAAGGAAAACCAGAAAAAAAAGAAATGAAAGTAAACTGCATAAATTGCATTTTTCTTTCTCATCTTCTCTTTTTTTCTTATTCCGTTCTTCCCACAAACAAAACAAACAAGTAATGTAATTCTGTGGTCGATTTTCATCATTATTAGCAATGCCGGCATTTTTTCAATGGTGCTACTATAATAATCTAGGTCAATGAACTTTTCGTTCATGTTTACCTTTGTTTTTTTCAATGCTGTTTACCTACTAGTCGTGCGTATTTAAGCAGAACAATTTGAATTTGATATCCTCTTTTTGTTTTACTAATGTGTTATCTTTATTCCTTAAGAATGAATAAGAAATTAGAGTGTTTCAATGCAAACACTACTAGTTGAACTCAACTTCCAAAATTAGAAGATCACGTTGCACACTTTAGATTCATACAGTTTGATAACAACGAAAGAGGCAAGAAGCATATAAAACGAATTTTATTGAAAGCGAAAACTGCACTTTGTCACAAAGCAAGCGTGTGCTATAGTATACCGTGTACCATTCCCGTTACACAGACGATACAATCTATTATTGCAATCAAAGAAAATCAGTTTCTAGTCTCCCTCCACGCTGTACCTTGACTACTTGTGTACTATTATTACTATCATTTTGAGTGCTAGATTCACGCCAGCCAACCAACTAGCCAAGTCCCCAACCGCTTTCTCTAGCATGTTTGAAATCTCACCCTACTACACTACAAGTACTTCGTAACGTAGTAGCACGGCAGCAACTTCAAAAAAATAATATTTTTTCAATGATCGTTGAAAATGTCCATCCATCCATGCATGTAAAGTGTAAACGTTTCTGCGAAGGCAATAAATGCACAAAATAAAATGCAATACCCTCTCCCTCTCACACACACAAAAGATGAAAAAGATATGTAAACATACATAATATTTACTTATTTTCTCCAGCAAATAAAAAGTGCGTTGTATTTTTAAAATATCTTTTGCTTTGCACTTGCCTTTTGTGTATTGAATCCTTGAAGCTTCTTCAGCTCAACATGCTTTTTGCCCTTTGGTTCATGCTTGCATGGCTCATCATGATGATCATTGTGACTGTTGTTCTTGTTGTTTATAGCAAAAGTGGCACAATAACAGCAGCAGCAAAGTAAAAGCATAACCCTGCCCAGATCTTACTACTACTTGTACAGTCGGTCGGTGGTGGTGGTGGTGGCTCGCTACCAGTTTTGAGGGAAAACAAGAATAACAAAACTAGTAGTCCCCAAGCGGCTTTTAGGATTGTCTTGTCTTTGTGAAGTATATATCGGTCCTGGATGCCCCATAAAATTCCTCACACAAAATAAACTGGCTCACTTACTTCTTTCTCCTGTTTTTACGCTGCGTGCCCACTTATGATTCCTAGTCTCTGGCAGAGAAAATGCACCACTACTGTGTATAATGTACTGTTGTACGGTTGTTCAGTCAGTTTCAATGGTGGCGGTGGTGGTTTTAAGGTTCTATGATGATTGCGATGGCTCTGATGGATATAAATTCCTGAAATTTCACCCTTTTCCACACTGATTCGTACTCTACTAACTCGCAACCAAGTTTGTGCGGCAGCTTTGGGATACTTTGTTTTGAAGCTAATGCAATTTTCCCATGGCGTGGTTTACAACAACAGCAAGTCACTGTACAGATAAAAAAGTGTGTATATATAAACCGGCACCAGTTTTCTCTCTTCCTTCCTCCAAACTCTGAAGAGCACCAGGATCATAAAAAACGCTGTAAGCATTCACCCTAGTAAACTCGCACAGTTAAATTGAATTTTTGCAGTATTTCAGCTATGACACATACATACAATGCGCAATGGTCTATTTGCTCTACCTCTGCAAAGTGATTGCTGAACGAATCAAATGGATTTTTGTACTGTCTGTCATAATATTATGGGAATGATAGCGATCTAAAATCGGGTTAGGAATTGAGTCGTTCATTCATATCATCATCATAAATGGTTATGGCTATTATTATGATGATGATTACATTACTGCGAGCTAGCTATACACGTATTTTCATATAAGCAGTTGCCAGTTCACTAAATAGTTTCTCAATATATTATTATTATTATTAGGGATCACGGTCGGTGA